>CM033275.1:14013324-14055540 GCA_019343175.1 Oedothorax gibbosus | reverse complement strand
TTGTCCTAAATAAAAAATGTCTCGTCCTAAGAGCAGTTCTTCAAACACAAAATAGTACATCTACCTTTACAACTTACTTTATTTTAAAATTGAAACATGTTTTTTCATTATTTTTAATAGTTTTTAAAAAAGTTTTTTGTCAGTAACTGTATAAGGGAGACTGGCCCACCTTTAAATTTTAGTATTTAAAAATATTTATGCATTTTCTCAATAGATGGTACTCAAAGCTATACTGCTGTCAGCAGATAGCAACCTTAGTTTTATTGAGCTACTTTTTTGCACGGAAGAGAAAATAAAAAAAGAAAGTTTCTCACCCCAAAAAGTAAACATTTTAGACATAATTTGTAAGATTTTTTCAGAAAAACCAATTCAATTAGGTTTAAGTATATGGTATTTTTTAAATACTGTTATATTAAGATTTTATTTCAGCTATAATGTTTATGCAATGAAGTAGGCTTCAAAGCACCATGTGTCATTCTTTACGAAATGTCTAGGTGGGGAGGGTTGGTCACTCTATCTAAGGGAGGGTTGGCCACTGGACCAATGCTCTCTAAGTGAACTAGTTATGAAAATCTATACATAATGTTTATCAAATACACGGTTAATAATAACAACATATGATTATAACTTTATGAAGGTAATAGATTGATTTTTAGTATTTGTACTTGTTTAGAATAAAACGAAAACCTCAACAAAATCAAACTTATCATTTATTACCAAATATCAAACTTTTTCTGAAAAACTATATAAGTTATTAATTCAAGTATAATAATACTCCAGATTAATATAAAGGTGTTATCAGATTTTTTTTCTTTATAGGGGAGGGGGGACGAACGAGTAGCTTTGAAAGTGCGCTTTGACTTTGACTTTTACAGTTTATGCCGTTAAAATAAAAAAAAATAAAAAAATTCAAACTGAGGCTTATATCGTGTGCATTTTAATGTGTGTACAAACTGAATAAAATTTATTTAACATAAATATAGCAATATCTTCACTTCTTACCATTTATAAACATCAATTAAATTAAATTCGGAATAAAAAAATCAGATTTCAATTCAATAAATAAAATAATGATATTCAAATAAAGATCCTGTAAATATAACTCACGTGCTCTGACGTGCTTATACTTAATTTTCGTGCGCGTTGAAAGTGCTGAAATTTTTCTAAATTGAAACAAAAAGTATAAATTCTAATCTAACAATGCTATTCATATGGATATATCGGCTCACGTTTTGCATTCCTACACCCGGTCGGGTTCGAATTTTGAATAACTCATTCATTAAGAACCTTCTCCTGACAATAACAAACACAACGAAAAAATAATTAGTAAAATCGGTCCATCCGTTCAGGCGTGAAACCGTCACTACGAAAAAATGGGACTTTAATTTATATCTGAAGAGTACAGGGGAAAAACCGCTTAATTTCGTAGAAAACTTTCCTCATCATGCCTCTTTGGCAATGAAAGCGAGTAATCGCCTAAACTGGTGTAAGGAAACCAGTTTCTCACTTTCTTTTTCTCTCGCGGCAACCCTGATTCACGCCAGAGATCAGTGGACATGAGTCATATGTTTGTACCGCGAATTGCCTTATTTGTGAGCGTCAATTTCGAGTGTTATTTTCATCGTTTTCTTTCTAAATATCATTTTAAATATGTATTACAATATCTACCAGTAATTTAGGTTACCATTAGTTAATATAGTATTTAATTTTATTAAAGATAAAGGTCATATTATAGAATGAACCTTTTATACAGTTAAAAAGGAACACGATGAATTTTCATCATTGTGTCCCTTGTTGAATAAAAAATAGTTTACGTGCAATAGCAGTAACGTACATCATCTACTGTCCCCCCCCCCCCCCTCCATAAACTTATTGAGGTTTAAAAAAAAAAACTTTCGATAACGTTATGATTAAAAAACGTCAAAATATTACAAAAGATTTTTTTTTGTACCATCCAAATTTATGTTAGTGAACTATGTTTTAGCTGATTCTGCTTAATTGAATGTTTCTATAATATTCTTCCTTATTTCTGTAGCATTACTTCTCAATGTCTTGCAAAAAAATTAAACTAATTCGTTGAAAGAAAATGTTATTTGACAAGAATATTACAACTTAATTCTTCGGATTTTTCTGGTTCTCCTAAAAAAAGGAAATATCGGTCCAGAAATAAACGAGTAGTTCTCGCTTGAGCACTGGTAATAGTTTTGGAATTGTTACAAAAAAATGAAACGGAAGAAATGGCGAAGAGCAAGTTGTACAAAACCCCCAAAAAATCATCATAAATTACACTACTTCCACAGACGGTGTGGATTAATCCGACAAATACCCTAAGGTTATCGATAGTATTTTGTAGGGGGCGTGGAGGAGAGCAAGATTAATTTGTACATTTTATTCGTGCAAACAAGTAATAATGCAAAACCACTGACAGTTTAGAAGTAATTGAAGCTAATAATGGACAATTTGAACAAGAGCATGGTTTGTTTGTTGTGAAGGAGACAATGTATGACATAACTGTGGCGTCACTGTAGGCGGGAATGATCTAGTTAAGACGAATTTGCTGCCGGGTGATTAGTTTGTGGGGTTTAAGACAACGATCAACGTAACTGTGACATCACTGTAGACGGGGCCGTTTAAGATGTTCATTGACCAACTTGTCAATGATTTCCAAGAAAAGTGACATAGACCATTAAGTTGTGGCGACCGCGCCGAGACGAGAAGTACGGAAGATTGTCGGTGGCGGCGCTCTTCGTCTGTGATCAACCGTGGTGGCGCTCATCTACTGGAAATGCTACAACGCAAGCCCCCACAATTCAAGCTGCTCTATAAAATGACTGCACGCCGGACTATCTCTCTCTTTTTAGTAACTTTTACCAAGTTTGCTGCCTGCGTGCGGTACCTAATTATCAAATTAATTTAAGTTTTACATTTAATAATAACTTTTCTTGTTAATGAGTTCTTTAATATATTTTTGCTACAAGCGTTGAATAAGGTTGTATTTATTTAACCTAGCATTCGCACACGCTTGTACAAACTTCAGGATTTTTTCCCCCAACGGTGCTGCGTTATTGGCAACTAGATATTCAGAGCAGCTAAAAGCCATTTTTGTCTGAGCTCTCTGTGGATGTCAAAGTATGTCGAGATTTTAATTTTGCCAAAAGAACCCAAGCCAGATGGGTATTCAAAGGATATTATGCATGCCACATAATCATAAGACATGCATGCTCTAAATTTTAACATACATAAAATCTGACGACAAAGACGGGATTCGAACCCGCAAACTAGGGCTTATGAGGTGGACACTTAATACCTCTCAGCCACTGAGCCGGTTATTCAGGACTTGAGACTAGACTCAGTAACAAGCCTCTTGTAATACGAACAGGAACGAAACTAGATTAAGTGGTTTGCTCATGCGCACCCCCCCCCCCCCGAAACAAGACTGACGTCATTTAATTAGTATGGGATTGTTTCAGATGATGTGTAACGTTCAACAAAGATTATACACAGTACATGTTCCTTTGGAAGCTACACATTTTATTATATAAGTTTCGAAATGAGTATAAAAAGTTTCCAATAAAGAGCGATGTATGCTATTCACAATGGGTAACTGGAACGACCACGCCTCTCTTGAAGTGACAAATACGTCAAACGACGTTTTAAGCCCCACACACGAACCAGGCAGCGCTAATTCGTCTGAACTAGAACGGGCTCGTCTATGGTGCGCCACAGCTACGTCAAAACACTGTCTTCTATCCCACAAACAAACCACGCTCCGCCCCGTTCCAATCGTCCATTAAATATTGTTTGGGAGATGGACTCATGATTTTTATGTATTATCTCATACAACTTTGATTTGCGTCTGATAAGTGGTTCCAAGCATGAATTGTTAAATTGAATGTGTACTATTGCTGTTTGGAGGTTACACATATATTGTTAAAAATGCAAATTAAATGAATCACAGTTCGTAACATAATATGTAAAACTATTTAAAACCTATTTTTAAATCGCCCAAGTACTTATTGAGTAAAAATAAAAATGGAAATTTTCTACTGTAGTGAAGTGACTTTCTCAAAAAGAACAATATTTTTCGTAATGACTGACTTTAATAATGGAACTGTAGTGAATTGAAGAATGTATAAAATTTGTGGTTGCCCTGGCGACCGATTGGCAGAACTTGCTGAGATTGTGACTGTTTAACATCGTTTGTCCTGGATCTTACAGAATTCTACCGTTTTGACTTGTACGTTTGTGTTTGTCCTAAATAAAAAATGTCTCGTCCTAAGAGCAGTTCTTCAAACACAAAATAGTACATCTACCTTTACAACTTACTTTATTTTAAAATTGAAACATGTTTTTTCATTATTTTTAATAGTTTTTAAAAAAGTTTTTTGTCAGTAACTGTATAAGGGAGACTGGCCCACCTTTAAATTTTAGTATTTAAAAATATTTATGCATTTTCTCAATAGATGGTACTCAGAGCTATATTGTTGTCAGCAGATAACAACCTTAGTTTTATTGAGCTACTTTTTTGCATGGAGGAGAAAATAAAAAAAGAAAGTTTCTCACCCCAAAAAGTAAACATTTTAGACATAATTTGTAAGATTTTTTCAGAAAAACCAATTCAATTAGGTTTAAGTATATGGTATTTTTTAAATACTGTTATATTAAGGTTTTATTTCAGCTATAATGTTTATGCAATGAAGTAGGCTTCAAAGCACCATGTGTCATTCTTTACGAAATGTCTAGGTGGGGAGGGTTGGTCACTCTATCTAAGGGAGGGTTGGCCACTGGACCAATGCTCTCTAAGTGAACTAGTTATGAAAATCTATACATAATGTTTATCAAATACACGGTTAATAATAACATATGATTATAACTTTATGAAGGTAATAGATTGATTTTTAGTATTTGTACTTGTTTAGAATAAAACGAAAACCTCAACAAAATCAAACTTATCATTTATTACCAAATATCAAACTTTTTCTGAAAAACTATATAGTTATTAATTCAAGTATAATAATACTCCAGATTAATATAAAGGTGTTATCAGATTTTTTTTCTTTATAGGGGGAGGGGGGACGAACGAGTAGCTTTGAAAATGCGCTTTGACTTTTACAGTTTGTGCCGTTAAAATAAAAAAAAATTCAAACTGAGGCTTATATCGTGTGCATTTTAATGTGTGTACAAACTGAATAAAATTTATTTAACATAAATATAGCAATATCTTCACTTCTTACCATTTATAAACATCAATTAAATTAAATTCGGAATAAAAAAATCAGATTTCAATTCAATAAATAAAATAATGATATTCAAATAAAGATCCCGCAAATTAAACTCACGTGCTCTGACGTGCTTATACTTAATTTTCGTGCGCGTTGAAAGTGCTGAAATTTTTCTAAATTGAAACAAAAAGTATAAATTCTAATCTAACAATGCTATTCATATGGATAAATCGGCTGACGTTTTGCATTCCTACACCGGTCGGGTTCGAATTTTGAATAACTCATTCATTAAGAACCTTCTCCTGACAATAACAAACACAACGAAAAAATAATTAGTAAAAATGGACCATCCGTTCAGGCGTTTAACTGTCACTACAAAAAAAAATTGGACTTTAATTTATATATGAAGAGTACAGGGGAAAAACCGCTTATTTTCTTAGAAAACTTGTCTCATCATGCCTCTTTGGCAATGAAAGCGAGTAATCGCCTAAACTGGTGTAAGGAAACCAGTTTCTCACTTTCTTTTTCTCTCGCGGCAACCCTGATTCACGCCAGAGATCAGTGGACATGAGTCATATGTTTGTACCGCGAATTGCCTTATTTGTGAGCGTCAATTTCGAGTGTTATTTTCATCGTTTTCTTTCTAAATATCATTTTAAATATGTATTACAATATCTAACAGTAATTTAGGTTACCATAAGTTAATATAGTATTTAATTTTATTAAAGATAAAGGTCATATTATAGAATGAACCTTTTATACAGTTAAAAAGAGAGAGAGAGAGGAACACGATGAATTTTCATCATTGTGTCCCTTGTTGAATAAAAAATAGTTTACGTGCAATAGCGGTAACGTACATCATCTACTGTCCCCCCCCCCATAAACTTATTGAGGTTTAAAAAAAACTTTGGATATCGTTATGATTCAAAAACGTCAAAATATTACAAAAGATTTTTTTTTGTACCATCCAAATTTATGTTAGTGAACTATGTTTTAGCTGATTCTGCTTAATTGAATGTTTCTATAATATTCTTCCTTATTTCTGTAGCATTACTTCTCAATGTCTTGCAAAAAAATTAAACTAATTCGTTGAAAGAAAATGTTATTTGACAAGAATATTACAACTTAATTCTTCGGATTTTTCTGGTTCTCCTAAAAAAAGGAAATATCGGTCCAGAAATAAACGAGTAGTTCTCGCTTGAGCACTGGTAATAGTTTTGGAATTGTTACAAAAAAATGAAACGGAAGAAATGGCGAAGAGCAAGTTGTACAAAACCCCCAAAAAATCATCATAAATTACACTACTTCCACAGACGGTGTGGATTAATCCGACAAATACCCTAAGGTTATCGATAGTATTTTGTAGGGGGCGTGGAGGAGAGCAAGATTAATTTGTACATTTTATTCGTGCAAACAAGTAATAATGCAAAACCACTGACAGTTTAGAAGTAATTGAAGCTAATAATGGACAATTTGAACAAGAGCATGGTTTGTTTGTTGTGAAGGAGACAATGTATGACATAACTGTGGCGTCACTGTAGGCGGGAATGATCTAGTTAAGACGAATTTGCTGCCGGGTGATTAGTTTGTGGGGTTTAAGACAATGATCGACGTAATGTGACATCACTGTAGACGGGGCCGTTCCAGTTGTTCATTGACCAACTTGTCAATGATTTCCAAGAAAAGTGACATAGACCATTAACTTGTGGCGATCGCGCCGAGACGAGAAGTACGGAAGATTGTCGGTGGCGGAGCTCTTCGTCTGTGATCAACCGTGGTGGCGCTCATCTACTGGAAATGCTACAACGCAAGCCCCCACAATTCAAGCTGCTCTATAAAATGACTGCACGCCGGACTATCTCTCTCTTTTTAGTAACTTTTACCAAGTTTGCTGCCTGCGTGCGGTACCTAATTATCAAATTAATTTAAGTTTTACATTTAATAATAACTTTTCTTGTTAATGAGTTCTTTAATATATTTTTGTTACAAGCGTCGAATAAGGTTGTATTTATTTAACCTAGCATTCGCACACGCTTGTACAAACTTCAGGATTTTTCCCCCAACGGTGCTGCGTTATTGGCAACTAGATATTCAGAGCAGCTAAAAGCCATTTTTGTCTGAGCTCTCTGTGGATGTCAAAGTATGTCGAGATTTTAATTTTGCCAAAAGAACCCAAGCCAGAAGGGTATTCAAAGGATATTATGCATGTCACATAATTATAAGACATGCATGCTCTAAATTTTAACATACATAAAATCTGACGAATCAGGCGGGGTTCGAACCCGCAAACTAGGGCTTATGAGTTGGACAATTAATACCTCTCAGCCACTGAGCCGTTTATTCAGGACTTGAGACTAGACTCAGTAACAAGCTTCTTGTAATACGAACAGGAACGAAACTAGATTAAGTGGTTTGCTCATGCGCACCCCCCCCCCCCCCGAAAAAGCTGACGCTGACGTCATTTAATCGGTATTGTGATAATGAGAATGTTTAAGATTATGTGTAACGTTCTTGTTTTCACTTTTCTTCGTACCGTGATTTCATTGTTTTTTTTACCGGTTTCACTCCCAAAATGACCGATATAGATGAAATGAAACTTTTCTTTCGAACGCCAGCTTTCTTTCACAAATGTTTTGAACAACCAACAGCACACCAAGAATTTGGCATTTAAAAAAAGTAATACGTATAATATTCTTAGAAATATCATTTTCGAATACCAAAACAAAAGTAGATCCAGACAAGAAATGAAAACTAATCGTTGGAGCTGTTGCCATCCACGACGTGAAAAATACCCATCATCCTGGAAAACACATGCCCATCGGTGACTGCTTCCGAAATATACTTTTAAAAATTACAACGAATAATGTGTCCCTTAGCTAAAAAAAATTAATATGTTTCATGTCATACAGCCAAGAATAACATATCTCATTCTCTTTGATAATTTTTGTTTATTTATAGTTTCTTTACGTCTTTTAAAGCATCCATATAAACTTAAAAAAAACTCCTCGGCGCAACAGCCCATTAGTGGGCCAAGGCCTGCCGTGCCCAGTTCAGCTTACGTGACCTAGGGCTCTGGGGTGCTAGGCATATGTCCCGGTAAGGTGGTCAGCCTCACGCGGAACCCCAGTGTTTAGTTCCCAAGCATGCTTGGTCCCCATTTTATCGACCCACTTAAGGAATGAAAGGATGGGTCAACCTCGCCCAATACGGGATTCGATCCCCGGACCTGTGGCGTGGCAATACGAAGCACTACCACTAAGCCTCAAAGCATCCATATACGTCTCGTAATTTTGAGCAATGATCAAGTGAATCCATATTCCGAATAACTTTGTTGAGCACCTTAGTGTATTTTTCCGGTTTTTGCAGTTGGGACAGAAATAGACTTAACGTGCACCAGTCCAGATATTTTAACTTTTAGCGGAAACTAAAACAATGGACAATTACAGCGTTCTCCACAAACATATTTATTCGATTAAGCATATTAAAAAACCTCTAAAACTCAAGTATTTCTGGTTTTAAAGATGTAATTATTTTTAAATTCATTTTTAAAGTTAATGATACGTCACTCCTGTTAAACCTCTCGTAGCATAACAGATGACGTCACGGTTGGCTTTTTTTTTTGTTCTTGGCGTGTTATTTCGTATCACGTTTCACTGTATCGCTTTTGAAACTGTAAAACGTGCTTTCATCTTTATCAAACTCTTAAAAAAGTTATGTTATTTTACAGAAACATGTCATGTTCATTCCAGTTAATTTCTTCAAACGTTGAACGATTTCAGTCGACTATTCCGATCAGATCCAACAGTCAATAATTCTGCAATAGCTCATACACGCTCTAGTGTGTGTATTTTAACTAACAACCAAACTTGGAACAAGCTGTTTAACTTCCGTGATGTGAACTGGTTACAAATAATATTGTCTTCTTCTTTTAATGAGGTTTCGCAGAAATTGTAAGGTTTACTATTTTATAAAGTGTATTACAGCATAGATCGAAACATCGCCAAAAACATAACAGTTGACGTCAGAGCTGTTTTCTGTGACGTACATTTTCGGCAAATGTCAAATGCATTTTTTGTTGAAAAAAAAACATATTTGTGAGTATTTAACCTCACATTCGGAATCTGCAGCTTCTAATGTACCAAAAAAACACATATATTATGAATTTCGCGTTTCATGCAACTTGTCCATTGTTGAGAAATGAAGCTTGGAAAAAAATGCAAAGGAAATTTTTTTAAAAAATCCAAGACTGGGGTATCTTTTTAACCGCATTTTCGCCTTTACTAGGGTAATGCGTTTTCAAATTACTCTAGGAAGAAATTTCATGAGTTTTATAATCTTGAAATCTTATTGCTATTTTTGCATTTTAAAAATACTGGTATTATCTAACACGTTTTTGATTATTCAGCATTTGTTTACGAAGCGTTAAGGAATTTTTTTTTCATAAAATTGAGGTTAATTTTAGTTTACATTTCTCACTTTTAGAGATGTTTAAAGTAATTTCACGATTTAATAAGATTTATTTATATTTGAACTGCAAATAAATTAAGCTAACGTAAACAATATTAATTTAACAATTGATGAAAACAGTTAAATTTTCATTTATGAAGTTTAAATTACAACTGGTATCTTGTTTTCTACAAGAATTTCAGTAAGCATTTAAGTAACAGGAAAATTGCTGCAATTAAAATGTTTTGTAAATTTCTTGTTCATAAAAGGTAGTTTACAAAGGTCAAAAATTCGAAAAATGAGGAAAGCATTTAAAAAAAATTTTGCGCAATTTTGTTTTGAATAAAACTAATATAAAAACCTCAAATTCAAGGAAACAAAATGTCATGGTCTAGATATAGGACATTTTTCTAATTTTATATATTTAGAAAATATACATATAGCACGATCATTTTTGTTGTACGATGTAAGCAAAAATTAAAAAAAAATACAGTTCAGTCAAAGACTTCAAAAACAAAAATAGACTCGTCATTCACTATCCTAAAAGGAAACGAACATCACTCCCTATATAATACTCTTCTGACATCTTCCCTATATAATACTCTTCTACTACTACCCCCCATAATACTCTTCTGATTCATAAACCAGGATAATATTTTGGATAATTATTTTTCTAATAGGCGAAAAAAATTAATGTCACATTATTTTTTTATTCAATAAACACTTATAAATAGAGAGTAATTGAATTCTATTATAGTTATTTTGATATGTTTTGGAAAAGATAAATTATTGAACATATTAATATTTTTATTCCGTTTTTATACCAGGTTAATAATTAAATAAAAATTATGAATGTTTTATTAATTATTATTCTATAGGTATCGATCTTCAATGTATACTGGTTTAGCGCCTAGTGCCGTATTGTTCAAAATTGTCCGTAAATTGCTGTTTCCGATTAGCTAACTATGGAATTTTTGGCCAATTTTGAATTTCAGTTGTTTGTGAACGCAGTTCTAAGTGCAAGTTGCTATTTCTTTCCTACTATTATCACTTGCATTTTAATTTGGATGCAGCTCTAGGAAGCAGTTATTGTAACTGACCTACTTTTTTGGTTTCCCATAACTTCTATTCAATAGAACAAAAAAATATTTGGCAGATAATAAATACGTGAATATTAATACTAAGAAGTGAGCAATCTCTATTTTGGATAACCATATTTATTTATAATAATTATTTAAAAAAAAATTTTTAAACATCTAGCGGATTTACTCAACGTTTAGTCATTATTTATGGAATTTTGTTTGCCTCTGAACCATGAAAAATCCATGTTACTACCTACAATGTTACGGGTTTAGGCGACGCCGTACAAGTGCGGTATTGTTCAAAACTGTTCGTAATTAGGCTATCTTACAACAAAGTTATACATTAATTTATGGCGGTGTTCTAAGAATTCTGCCGAAAATTTAAAGTAGTGTGTGTTCAGAACTACTTAAGTTTGATTCTTAAATGACTTCGATATTATTCCACGATAGAGACATTATAGTATACACCATCGATAATTTAAAAGTATATTCAACAAAATAATCACATCTAGTAACGTTTATATGAAAAAAGTTTATTGAAAAAAAAAATTAAAAATCGTCAACGTCTTCAACGATCCAACGTCTAAAATGAATTCTACTAGCCACATACTCTTATATTAAAGCTACCCCTTTTTTAGTTAAACATATTTATTCATAATAATTCATTTCTAAGGATCAGATTTCAGTGCTATGTTTCCAATAATCCACAAAGAGCTCAGATTCATTGTAATCTGGGCGTCAAAGTTGGTAGCGAGAGTCGCCTAATGGTGCCACAAAGAAATGGCTCTCAGTTCTGGGGAATATGCCGAGTCTTCAAAAGGCTTGACTACCAATATTGCAGCCCCATTAGAGAAAAAAAATTCCAATTAACTTTACCTAAACCTAATTAGCATACCGCCAACTACTTAAATCAATGTAGAGTGTTTTGTTTTCAGACCGATATTTATATTTGATTAACCAATTTTATTTATATTCCCCTATAAAGACTTTCTAACATACACCATTAAGAATTCAAAAGTAATTTTATTGAAAATATCACACTCAGAAATTTTTCTAAGAAAACAGACTTATGTTTTAAACTAAAGTAATTAGATGCCCAATTTAAGTTTCAATGCGACATTAGTAGGTGAATACGCTGAATAACTATACAATTAAATAATAGGGCAGTATTACTAAAACCCACTGTCACTCTGAGGAATTAGCAAAAAAGCTAGATGATTAATGTCGAAAAAATAATCAACGTTCATTATTTTTTTCTGCATTAAGTGAACCATGTATCCATGTAAATATTGCGACTAGCACTACCACTTTTTAAAATAACGTATTAATTATACAATATTAAATATCGTGACCATGCATTGTTTACTTCATCAAATGTTTCAAATTTTAATACGGTGATGTGTGAATTAGCATATCTCTGAAATTCAATTAATGTTGAGCATAGCTTTAAAAACTAGTTTTGTAATCAAAAGACATTTTGGTGCAATGATAAAGATTTTATAGCAACCAACATTTAGAATTAAAATGAAAATTTAAGAAAAAATACCACAGCTAGTAATGTTTTTAAGAAAACAGACTGTTATTTTTTTAAAACAATGCAATTAGACTCCTCATTGAAATTTTAACGCGATGTTAGTGAGTATATATACTAAATAACAGCAAAATACTTTTATGGGGAGATAGCACAGAATACTCTATCCATTACGGGGAACACACAAAATATTTAGCGAACACAGCTGAAGATCGAGTTACGTTGAGATTTAGGTTGAATGAATGAGCAATATGGGCCTGTAGGCAAACTAAAAGCTAACATTGTGCTGTTTGGTGTTATTTCAAAATATTACAATCCCAAATCAAACCAATCCAAGCCAAACCCCAGTCCGGCTTTAATCAATGACCTCACCCCTTCCCTTGGGACCACACATCTCAAAATATGTATCCCCTTGATAAACATTAGCAAATACTGATATAATGAAAGTTTAGTGTCCGAATAAAGGAACGTGAATGCATAAACGGGATATTAATATTTTCGCAAAAATATGTAACATTTTTTTCGAGATTCACATATATAGTCGAAACAAGAGCTCATTACAAGTATTACAGATTTTTAACCCTTAGAAGGTCGAGGAAGATTATACTTGAAGATTCAGCCAACTTTGATGAGCAAATTAATATTTGCGTTAAACACGATAATGGAGTTCTATCTGTGACCATTTGAAAATAGAATCAAATAGAATGTACGAGCAACTGTTCATTCAACGCTGGCAACCGTATATGTTCAACTTTGCAAAGTCGAAATTGAGATAAAAGTTGGAGACCAAGTTGCGTTGAGAGTTGGGTTTTATGAATGAACATCCATGTTATACGCCCTTTACTATATTTAGTTTGGTATGGTAAAATGGTTTTACTCTAAGAAGTCAAAGCAAAATAGCTGTATTTGGTGAAGACTTAGGCAAACCAAGAGCCAAATGTGTGCACTTTGGTGATTTTTTAAACAATACAATCGCAAACAAATCAAATCAATCCAAGCAATACCCCAGACCGGCTTTAATCAATGTTCTCACCCCATCCCTGGGACCACACATCACCAGAACCCCTTGATAACAATAACAGAAGAAGAACTCTCGCAGATAGCGGGCTCTGGCGATTACCCCTAAGTGATGAGCAAATATAAATTTATACCAACAATTAGGAAGAAGTTCTATTAATGACTACACAAAAACAGAATCAACGAGCAACTGTTCATTGAACGGTGGTAACTCTGTGTCCAACTACGCGAAGTAAAAAAAATGAGATAAAAGTTGAAGATAAAGTTGCGTCGAGAGTTGGGCTGAATGAATGAGCATCCATGTGATATGTCCTTTTAAGCAAACCAAAAGTGAACATTATACGGTTATTTGGTGTTATCAAATCAATAAAATTCCAACCAAACCAAATCAATCCAAGCCAAACTCCAGACCGCTTTAATCAATGATCTCATCTCATCTGTGGCTGGTAACTGAAGATGGTAACTGTGGACTTTGAGATAAAATTGAAAATGAAGTTGCTTTGAGGGTTGGTTTGAATGAAAGAGGCATCGGTGTGATATACCCCTGTACGCAAACCAATAGCCAACACAGTGCACTTTGGTGTTGTTTGAAAACAATACAATCTCAACCAAATCAAATCAATCTAATCCAAGCCCCAGACCGACAAGAGGATGGATTTATATTTATGACTGTTTAAAAATATAATTTATGAGCAACTGTTCATTCAACGCTAGCAACCATATATCCAACTTCGCCAATTCGAAATTGAGATAAAAGTTGCAAAAGATCAAGTTACGTTGAGAGTTGGGTTGAATAAATGAGCGTACATTTTATAAGGTCTTATGGGTTATATGGGTTTGTGTTATTTCAAAACAATACAATCCCAACCAAATCAAACCACAGATCGGCATTAATGACGATCTCACAACATCCCTGGTACCACACATAACAAGACCCCCTTGATAACAATACCAGGAGAAGAATTCTCGCAGGTAGCGGGGCGATGGCAAGTACCCCTAAGTGAGACTCCAGAGACGAGTTGGTCATCAAAAGAAGAAGAGAACTTAATTCTTATTCTTCTTTGATTTATTCTTTATTTTTCATTATCCGTTTGTCTTTGTTTTTCTTTTGTCTCCGTTTGAATTCTTCCAGAAAAAACCTAACTCTGCTTGACTTTCTTCCTTATCATTTTTTCAAACAATAATAAATTAACTCATTTAGCATCGGTATTTTTATAAATATTGAATAACAAAAGTTAGACTTCAGGAAATTTGTAAAATTAAATTGTGAAATGAATTCTACGAAGGTCCACGTACCTCTAGAGAAAAGAGGATAATAATAAACTACAATAAAAAAGAACACTACCCGAATATTTCACATTGCCAGGTTTAAAAAACACGTCAAATTCATTATGACAATCTGTTACATAGTATATTTAATATAGCTGTATTTATTGAAGATTTTGGTAAACCAAGACCTGTAATGTGTACACCTAAGTGTTATTTCAAAACAATACAATCCCAACCAAATCAAATCAATTCAGCCAAGGCTTTAATCAATGATCTCACCCCATCCCTGGGACCACACATCTCAAAAGATGCATCTCCCCCATACAACAATAGCAGAAGAAGAATCCTCGCAGATAGCGGGCTCTGGCAATTACCCCTAAGTGAGACTCCAGAGACGACTTTGTCATCAAAAGAAGAAGAAGGAGAGAACTTAATTCTTATTATTCTTTGTTTTGTTCTTTATTTTTTTTTATTGTCCATTTGTCCCCGTTTTGTTCGTTCTCTTTCATTCTGCAAGATGATGCACTTGAGATTGGTGGATCCTGAAGGGGTTGGAGATGTTGAAGAATGGAATGAGGTGTTGTTGGTCACTTGTGATTTTGATGAAAATTACGTTGTTGTTATTGTGTTATTTGGTGATTCTCTAGTTGTTTGGGGGATTTATTTAATTGAAATAATTGGAAGGGAGATAAAAATAATTATAAATAAGAGAGAGATAATAAATAAGATTGAAAAACGCGACTGAAGGTGTTATGAAACTGTGTGTGGCAACATTGTGAGATAATTTAGTAGAAAAGAAAATTGAGAAATATTTTAAGATGTATTCTACAAAGACTTTGAAAAATATAAAATAAATTAACTTTCAAAAGTTAACTCTGCCATAGCTAAAGTAAAGTGTCACATGAAATAATCAGTTGCAAATCCTTTGCAATATCGAATTTAAGATAAAGAATTTCAGTACGTAATAACTATTTCGAAAGTCCAAAACACATTTGCAATATCTAAAATCCAAATTCCATAATATAATACATTAAAAATACTTGTTCAAATGTCCACGTCAGAACTTAATTAATATTTCGTCAATGAAAAATACCTAACAATTTGATAACACGAAAGGGACTCAATTTTTTGTTAATAAAATAATTGTGACGATTGCACTGAGCTCAATGGTCGTCTTCCATTTACGCAATATTTAAAAAATGGTCAGCTTTATAAAAATCTTTAAGCTTATTTAACATACTTTATTACACAGTTTACAGCACTGTGTACTAGTGAGAGTATATTGGGCAGACAAGACATAGTGCAGGCAATTGTTTAATAAAATGTGTCAAATATAGACCAATACAAGTTTAGTCTTCAAATAAAGGAACGTGAGGAAAATGTTTATTACATATTCTTTAATTAAGTCAATAAAAATATCACAAACCACAAAAAATACTTTTTTTCTTCTATCAGATCGTTGAGGAAGATTATACCAGAAAATTAGTGCATTTATTTTAAATCAAAACTAGAATTATGTAACAATTTATTGGAATCATCACCCACCAAAACGTGTAGAAAACACCGATTATCCATTCCCGATTTTCGACCTCATTGCAATAGCTTCGTTACCTTATATTTCACGTAAGGCAATTGAAAGTAATAAACTTACGGGCATACATACTCTAAATGTTTAGATGAAGACACAGACAGGAGCAGATAGGTATATTCACACTGAAACACACACAGTCATCCACACATGCACCATCTAATCAAATAAACTAATAATCAAAACTAACTGTTCGTAGATTTATTGTCTCTATAAAAATACATCAACAGCGACTAACTGCTATTTTAAAACCACACGAACATCACCTAGAAGGTAAGAGGGGTTTGAAAAGGGAGTGCGCGATTTGACAAGAAATGTCAAACGCAAGGGGGACCCTGCGTCGCTGCAAATTGGGAGATCTCTATCAGAAGAGAATAAAAACGAAAAGACGATTTTCAGACGAGACAGATTAAGAATGGGAGGAAATATAAAAAAGAGTTTAGTTATGTAGTGGGCTGGAGAAGGAGGAAAGTCAAAATGTTTTTTTTAATATATTTTTTTAGAAAGGTAGTGGATGTCGAAGTAACAAAGTGGTGCAAAGTTAAGTTATGTTAAGGTAGGATGGATATTAAAACACATTATATATTAACATAAAGGTTTAAAGAGTAATGATTATTTTCAATACCATGCGATTTATGCACTGTACCATGGCCTACTCAACTACTAAGGCCAAAGAAGCTTCCCCAAACAAGCTCGGGGGCGGAAATTTTGACGCCATAGTTCGAGTGACGTTGTTCCGAAGATGAAGACACCTGTCTCGAAACCTGTCGGAACCACTCGCTCACGGCTGACCACATTTTTAGGTTCCGAATGCGTCCGAACTAGTTTCTCGATCTCGGCACTGGAACAGTGACGTCAAACTTTACGTCTACGCTCATGTTTGGGAGAGCTTCTCTGGCCTTGTTATTGAAGTTGGCCGTGACTGTACTTGAAATCATAATATCTGTCAAAGAATTGATTTACAAATAAGGGGGTGCAGCACCTCGCACAACTTTTCCTGTACTTTTTGCACTGGCTTAATCGAAGTTTATTTCTACGTAACAAGATCTATAAACACTACTTTTTAGCCAAAAAACCTTTAAATGATGTGAAATTTGAAAAAATTTGATTTTGTCCTCACAATTTTATTGTACCTATTTTCAAATTCCTACTCCTCTTCGGTGTTTCAATATTGAGTAATCAAAATTTTATTAGTGGTTCTTTATTAATATCTCAATAAAAGTATGGCTTCTAGTTTTAGTTAGGGGCTGGGGAGCCCAGTCGGTTAGGCGCTCGCCTAGCATGCGAAATGTCCCAGGTTCGGGTCCGGGCATCGCCAAAATAACTGCCGACCTACAAACGGCCCGTGCAGCCAAAAATATCCGACGAATAATACCCCTTGTAGAGGGAGTGCACTTTAAAATACGCTCCAAAGTCCCAACGCTGCGTACGATGTCGCCCTTAACGGTTGCGTTGGGTGCCAACTCAGGTGTCGACTCGTCACTTGACTGTGGTTCTAAAATACGACGCCCGTCGTTAATAGCCTTCGTGTATCTCTAGTGCGACGATAATTCAAACTAAACTGAACTAGTTTTAGTTAAACACTACTGTTTTGTAAAAAAAATACTATGGAAAAAAATCACACATTTTTTTTAGGAAAAAAAACAGAATTTTTAACTTTGAACATTGTTAACGAAAATACAACTGCAAAAGTAAACAAAAGGAATCCATACTTTGATTGAAAATGCTATTTGGATTTAAAATAGTAAAGAAAGCAGTTTAAAGAGCTGTTGTTAAAAAACCATAGCATTTTAAAACAGTTCAAAACATAAAAATCTTGTCCGGAGATATTAGCCTCATAAGATTCATTTTAACGTTACGAGAATGCAAAGTTATTAAATCAAATTAATCAGAAATTTTTTGATAATATGAATTTTGTTATCTGGTTTGCTGTGAATTTTAGACTAATGGCTAAGGATATTGTAAAGATCTTAAGGTACTGATCTAAGGATATTGTAAATAAGAATTAAAGAAAGGATATTAAAAAGAGGATTATTTAATGTGGAGGTTTATATTGAAAATGATATAGTAGTTTGGTAAAATGGGTTTTGAAATTTTATGTTGATTTTTTTAATTTTTAATTTGTTCAGCGTGTGAATGGTTAACACCTTAAGGCTTTTAGGTAAATTAATTTAGAGCTCCATAATTTTTTTCCTGTGTTGAAACATATGCGTTTAACAAAAGTTGTTATGGGATAAAGTCTAGTGTGAATAGATTTTTAAAAAAATGAAAAAGGTGAACATTTACAAACAATCTTATTTTTGGACATTTTTATACATAAAGCTACATAACTTTTTTTGTTTAACCGATAGTTCAATATCCATACCAGCTTTTATTAATAGATGTTGTGTGAACATTTTGAAAAAAAATCATTACAAAATTCTTTAAATTGTAGGATGAGTAGCATTTTGAAAAAACGATAAAATTTTTAATTAAAAAAAACAACTTACGTTTTAATATTTATTATTTTTTCGAATATGTTTATTGAATGTTAGTTCTTTGTAAAAATAGTTTAATTTGAATGCTAGCAATAAAAATACTGGATTTAATTTTTTGGGTACCGCGTCCCCTTAACATTTTAAGTCTTTATGACTGAATTGATACAGTGAAAGAGAATTGTAAGCAGCTTTCAAAAATTAATAACATCTTTCGTATTCAGATAATGGCGGATAAAGTATATCAAAAATGTGTATTTTGTTGGTGGTGGTGGTAAAATTTTATTAAAGTGGATTATGTATTTTAGACATACGAAACGTTTTTTCCACTCAAAACCTAAAGATCTACTAATATGTCGATAGTTATAGCTATTTTAAATTAAATGAATACTAAAAAAAATAACCTGATAATGTTATCCCATCAAATTCAATTTATTTGTTGTGTTAGTACGATTTCATACCCAGAAAAAATTCCCTAATTTAAAACAATTGTCTCCCAGAAACTACGATTTCAAAATGAATGCAGTGGGACTAAGGGACTGCTCTTAAGGGAGAATGGGTGCTCTGGACCGGGGGTCTCCAAAGCAAAGTGCATCAGTGTTAAGGGGTCCAATACCTTAAATTGGTAAAATTGCACTTTTTGCTTTTTTTGTATGGAAACATAATAGAGCTATTAGTGTACAATTCATAGCAAACCAGATAACAAAATTCATAATACCAAAAAAGTTATGATTGATTTCATTAAAAACTTTGTATTCAGGTAACGTTAAAATGAAACTTAAGAGGCTAATATCTCCGGACGAGATTTTCATATTTTGATCTAGTTCAAAATGATTTATTTCGTAAACAATGTTCAAAGTTGAAAACTCGTTTTTTCCCATGAAAATCTGTGATTTTTTTAGTAATATTTTTTTTCCAAAACAGTAGTGCGTGTTAACTAAAATTTGAAGCATACATCTATTAGGATATTAATAAAGAACCTATAACAAATTTTTAAGCACACAAAATTGAAAATTCGAAGAGGAGTAGGAATTTGAAAAAAGGCAAAAATGTGATAAAAAATTTAAATTTTGTCAAGTTTTGCACATAATTTGAAGTTTTTTGGGGCTAAAAAGAATTGTTTATAGACGTTGCTCACGTAGAAAAAAATTTGGATTCAGTAAGTGTAAAAATAAAGAAAAAGTTGTGCAAGATATCGGTTCCCCCTTAATCTTTATGGAGAAAAAAAACTATTTTCTCTACCACATTTCTCCGGCTGTATTGAATATTTTTACAAGCGGATTTTTTATGTGATACATGTAGCTGACTTACAGATTCCGACCTTCCCATTATTTGAAATTGGTTCGAATATTTTTTTAATTTTCAATAAATAATTTTACACAAAATATTCGAAGCAATTTAAAAAAGTGGGAAGGTAGAGACCTGTAAGTTATCGACATTTATTATTAAAAAAATATTCAATACAGCCAGAGAAATGTGGCAGAGAAAATAGTTTTTTCGCCATTGGATTAACACTCGGGCACTTGAGTTTGGAGACCCGCGGTCCAACGCGCCCATTCCCCCTTAAGAGATTTTAGTTCTAAGTATTTTTTTTCTCTTTTACCGAAACGAAATGGTTTTTATATACTTCGTCAAAGCTAATAAATGAGGCTACTATTGTCCCGTATACAAAACTACAAAAGCTTATTCGAAAGAATAAGTGGAACTTATTTTTAGGTCCTCTACCCATGAAAAGAGTTAGTAGAGATTGAAACATGACAGCAGCCGAATGCTGTTTCTTTTAGAAACTTCAAACTCACACTGAGTGGGGTTTTTGTGTCACGATCAGCTTTGAAAATTTCCGAGGGCTCTTGATGCCGGGTCATTGAAAAGGGGCCTGTCAGAAGCACGTGTCAAAACACGCGGAGTTACGAATGATTTTCGAGATTTAGGACTCGAAAATAAACCGTAATTCCACTTTTTTTAGTAACGAAATATGTATTTTTGGAATTTAAATGGAAGCTTAATAAAAATACGGATGTCAAAACAAGTTACTAAAAACGTTGTTGAAAACGAAATAATGCTGTGGAAATTTCGCCATAAGTTATATATTTCATAAAGGATTTAATGAATTAATGCAGTTCGAGATGTTTTTCGTTTAAGATTTTTAATTAAATTTAAATTTTTGTTAAATGTTTAAATATTTTTATTTCGTTTTTCGATTCTCGGGATTTAGGACTCGAAAATAGACCGCAATTCCACTTTTTTTAGTAACGCAATAAAGATGAATTTTTGGAATTTAAATTGAAGCTTAATAAAAATACAGATGTCAAAACAAGTTACTAAAAACGTTGTTGAAAATGAAATAATGTTGTGGAAATTTCGTATTAAGTTATATATTTCATAAAGGATTTAATGAATTAATGCAGTTTATTTGAAATTGCAAATGTGCTGTGTGCGCTTTGACATTAGTTTCACATGAATGAAAATAAGATCACGATTGGTTAATCAATGTAGTGGGCGGATCTAACCATCAATCACGGATACCAACAATGAATAATAATAATTTGCTTCGCGTGAAACTGGTTAATTTTAATAGAGAAACACTTAAACTCATTTCTTAATAAAGTATACAACATACACTCACTTGGCATTATTACATTATGGTTGGTTGGTAGACATATATTTTCAGGCTTGTGTGCCTGGTCACAAAGACCCGCTTATAACCCATCGTCAAGAAGGACGGACACGATATACACACACGTACAAGGCAGATGCTGCCATCTATCGCCACCTCCACAATTTAGACATGTCCTGAAGGGGAGGGAAATTGTCTCCAGGGACCTGTACCCGTGGTAAACTGCGCAATGACCGACCACAAAAGTTTCGGACCCAACAGATTTAACGAGCACGTACTCTGCATGTACTCGGTGGGTCTTCAGAGGTGTCGAGACTCGATCGCGGGACCTTCCGATCCCGAGACCTCGATCTTAACCACATTCCCGAGACCCGATCTTAACCCCACGGCCCTTTTCTTGTACTATACATTTGCGCTATAAATACATCTAAACTTTAAAAATGCTTCAAACATTACTTATGCCTAGTTTGCAATTCATGTGATCTGTAAACATGTTTCAAACATTATGTACTTTGAAAAATACAATATATCAGTTATAAACAAATCCTGTTATTGTAATTCTATTTTAAAACTTATTTTCATATAGAATAACATCCCAGCATATAAAGGACTTAGCACAGCTAAAACTAAGTGTATTAAAATTTAAAACGTATGCAAAATGACGTTAACAAGACACTATCCGCACCACCTCATTCAGTTCAATGTTGGGCGATATCCGTTTTAAAACACTGCACTTTTTAAAATTACCTTAACATACATTTTAAATGCGCAGCCGATTCTTTTATCCTTGTCCGTTCTGGCGAAGAATCTGACATGGTGGGTTGTTTTCAAAAGCACAGCATAAGTAGTGGTGTTAAGGAAAATACCATCAAGTTATTTTAATATACTCTTAACCCTTTCACTCCCAATGATTCCATATGGAATCATTAAACTTGCGATTTTTTTCCTCACTAAGTTGAACTCGCAAATTCAAATAAATTTTATTAAATACTCCATGCATTTTACTATAAATTTATATTGTCTTTTAGGGTGGATGGGGTTAGATGGAAGATAGCGCTGTAGCGCTGTCTTAGAATATCCTACAAATCCACTTTAATAGACCACTCAGAGGGCATCACTTACCCGCAACCAAAAACATTTTAAGTATTATGAAAAACGATATGATTATGATCTTCAATATCATAATAAACAACAACATTTAGTTAAACTTGCCACAAGTTAGTTACTTTTTAACTTAAAACTCTGGTTCAGATAAAATTTTGGAATGCATTCGATTGATTTTATTACGAGGTGTACGTGATAATATTAAAGTTCTGGTAATAGACCGAGAGCCCAGGGCCCCCAGACCTAAGTCATTTTCTAAAGGATGAAATGTATCGGATTAGGTTCGGTTTTCATTTACTTTTAGTATATACATACCCGCTACAGAGAACCGACGGCCAATTTACAGGTATCGGGTGCAAAAAGTAGGTAAATTATAAGTTAACTTAAGTCATTTTCTAAAGGCTGATTTTTACGTATGTTTTAGAAAATAATGTTAAAAGTTAATAATAAATTTCCCAGACACTTTCCGTCGGCCGAAACTTTTCCCAGACGCTTTAAACGTCTTTATCAAGTTCAGACTTTGTCCCACGCAGCTGGCGGCGTATGATGGCGCTACAATCGTCCTCGGACGACAAGAAGGGGAAGTTAAGCAAAAAAGAACTATGTGTGTATTGGAAATGTGGTTGGTTGGTCGATTGACATATATATTCCAGTTTGTGTGCTTGATCATTGGAGATGTGAAAATGTTGTAAGCTAAAGACAGCTATGGTAACTTGTTTATTAATTTATCTTCTAATTAAACGAAAATTTAATTAAATCGAAACGATATTCTTTCTTAACCAACCAACCACATCTCCAATACACACATAGTTCTCTTTTGCTTAACTTCCCCTTCTTGTCGTCCGAGGACGATTGTAGCGCCATCTCACGCCGCCAGATGCGTGGGACAAAGTCTGAACTTGATAAAGACGTTTAAAGGGTCTGGGGAAAGTTTCGGCCGACGGAAAGTGTCTGGGACATTTATTATTAACTTTTAACATTATTTTCTAAAACATACGTAAAAATCAACCTTTAGAAAATGACTTAAGTTAACTTATAATTTATCTACTTTTTGCACCCGATACCTGTAAATTGGCCGTCGGTTCACTCTAGCGGGTATGCATATACTAAAAGTAAATGAAAACCGGACCTAATCCAAAAGATTTCATCCTTTAGATAATGACTTAGGTCTGGGGGGCCCTGGGCTCTCGCTCTATAAAAAAGTAATCTTGTAAGGCAGTTAAGTTTGAATTATCGTCGCCCTAGAACTACACGAGGGCTATTGACGACGGACGTCTTAATTTAGAACCACAATCAAGTGACGTAAAATAATCTTGTAATTATACTAAACAAATCTAGACGAAATTACAAAATCTTTTCTATAAAATCATGTCTATAAAAAGTTATTAAATCGTAATTATTTTAGAAAACATCAAATAATAATCAAAAATAATAAAAATATGGGTTACAGGTTTTCCTACCAACATTTTTGTTAAAAACAATTACTTATAAAATTATTAACCATTTTTCTTATTCACTTGAGATAAACCATGCGTCGCACAATGTATAAATAAGTAGCAATTGAGTTAGAATTCAATGCTACATAAAAACTTAAATTATGTTTGGTTTAAATAAAACCTCTTGTTTTATGGGATAGAAAAGTTTCAAAATCATTTTTCAGTCTGATTGTAGGCATCAATATTTAAATTATTTTTATCATAAAAATAACAATGCACGACTTTGTACGTCTTTAAAAAAGTATTTTATTACAGCAATAATTTTAAAATGTACCCTATATTTAAAAATATCTTATTAAAATTTTTAAAAAATGACCAAGATTTTTTGTGCGTCCATACCAAATAAAATGTGTTGTGACAGCTCAATACCTGAACATTTATTAAAAGTGACGCTCCCCTCAGTAAATATTAAATGATATTGATTTAAAAAAAAGATTCCTTGTAAAACATACTTTTAAATATGTATTTGTTAAAAAAAAGTGACTATATAAAGAATTTATGCAGGTGACATTGCTTTGTTTTCAGGAAAGTTTATAAATTTAAAATAATAATAATAATAAATCAAAATGGCAAAGGAAGCTGGGGAGCCCAGTCGGTTAAGGTGTTTTCCTTGCATGTGAAAGGTCCCCGGTTCGAGTCTGGACATCGCCAAAATAACTGCCGAATTATAAACGATCCATGAAGCCAAATATATATATATATTGAAAAGTACCCCGTGTAGAGGGTGCACAATAAGTATGCTTCAAAGTCCCAACTCTGCGTACGATGTCGCCCTTAGCAGTTGCCTTGGGTGCCTACTCAAGTGTCGACTCGTCACTTGACTGTGGTTCTGAATTACGAAGCCCGTCACCAGTAGCCCTCGTGTAGCTCTAGTGCGACGCTAATGAATGTAACTAAATTCCAGATGACATTTTAGCTGTTCTCGTAAAGTAGCTCTATCTCCAAAGCCTTTAAGTTAAACTTCTTTATCAAGCCATAATCGTTTAAAATCGGATATAGTGGGCCAAACTTGGCAAGCTCGCCCATTGTGATTCGCAAAGCGTGAACCGCGAATTGTCTAAATTTGCATAAAAATAACCCTAGAAACATATGCATTACTCTCTAGCAGGGCTTACATTTTAAAACAATTTATAAGAGAGTTGTATCCAAAAGATTGTTGCACTATGATATATTAGAATATGTTCAGTTTGCAAGACACAGAAACTTATCTTAATATCCATATTTGCAGAAACTGCCGTAGTCTTAGCCAGGACTGAAATTCTAAAACACATCTTATACCATACACATAACGTTGTTCCTGCATAATAAATTAAATTTTCAATTGGATTTCAAACCTGAAGACATTTATTTAAATCCATGTTGCCATTTACACCCCCTTTGGGGATATTCTTAAAAGCCTCTATTTTCGTAAATAGGGTAGGTATAAGTTTTATTAGATATTTTGGTGAGAATACGTTATTTTGTGTAACGGTTTTGCGTGGAAAACATGCATTATATTGTTATTGTCATGGAATAAATTTAAGTGCCTCTTGTGTGCTTTTTTATGCAACTTTAATGCTATGGATTTTTCAATTTTGATGCCTTTTATAGTCGCAACAATGTTTTAAAATAAGTTTTCCAGTGCTAAAGTATTAGTTTTATGTTTTGAAATGCAATTTATAAGGCCTTCGAAGATTAAATTGAACGGTCAAATTCGTATTGAGTTTAATGTGTAGTCGTTAAACAAGAAGACATTGCATATAACTTATAGCAACGAGTTAGCTTAATATTTTAAGGAATATTTTGTATTAAAACGGACATATTTACGATAAAATGTTAGATTTTGTAAATTATGGCTACGTAATAATATGAATAAAAAGTTTTATGTGCCATTCTATACATTTTGCTAGGTTTTCTCCCTAAAACCTTAATTTATATTAAATTTTTATTCTATAATTTTGATTATTTACAGAACTATAATTTTAAGTTTTATTTTAATTTTACTTGCATAAAAAAGGGTTTTAAAGTCTTATCAAAACTTAAAGTAAAAAAAAAAATCCGTTGAAAAGTATGTGTTGCAGAAAAACTTATAACTCTGATTCATTAAGCTACTTAATTTGTGGTTTTTATGCTGACAGATCTCTATACAATGGTGGCGTTTTACGTCTTGTTTGACATTAGTTTCACATGAATGAAAATAAGATCACGATTGGTTAATCAATGTAGTGGGCGGATCTAACCATCAATCACGGATACCACCAATGAAATCCATGAATTAAACTAATAACAATTTGCTTCGAGTGAAACTGGTTAGTTTTAATGGAGAAACACTTAAACTCATTTCTTAGCAAAGTATACAACAAACACTCACTTGGCATTATTACATTATGATTGGTTGGTAGCCATATATTTTCAGGCTTGTGTGCCTGGTCACAAAGACCCGCTTATAAGCCATCGTCAAGAAGGACGGACACAATATACACGCACGTATAAGACAGATGCTACCATCTATCGCCAACTCCACAATTTAGACATGTCCCTGAAGGGGAGGGAAATAGTCTCCAGGGACCTGTACTCGTGGGAAACTGCGCAATGACCGCCTACAGGACTTTCGGACCCAACAGATTTAACGAGCACGTACTCCGCATATACTCGACAAACACAAACATCCATGCCTTACCGGGATTCGAACCCGAACCCAGAGGCTCCAAAGGCTAGCTCCCTAACCGTTGCGCCGCTGGGTCGACTAATACATTATTTACATGGTATTTACATTATTTTTCTCCCAGAAATACATATATCTCATTTAACGTCGTAAGCCTTCACAACCACCATCAAGTGTCCGATGTGTCCCCATGCAAGTTATGAACCAGTCACCAAAAATATCAACTTTTGGTCCAGCAGTAAGTGATAGTCCCCATATCTTTCCTCTCGCTTTATTACAAATGATGAAAAGGGCATTTGGGATAATTTAGTACTCACAGCAGTGTCATCTATAATCTCTCTAAATTTAGCAAACTGCTGATTTGAGAAGGTTAGTAGTACAACGTTCCAAGTGACATTTTTGAAAAAATTAAGATTTCATGTCCATAAACATGTGATTCTCTCCTTAAGGGGGAATGGGCGAGCTGGATCGGGGGTCTCCAAAGCAAAGCGCATCAGTGTTAATCCTATGGAGAAAAAAATATTTTCTCTGCTACATTTATCCGGCTGTATTGAATATTTTTCCAAGCTGATTTTTTTGTGTGATAAATGTAGCCGACTTACAGGTCCCGACCTTTCCACTTTTTGAAATGGGTTCGAATATGTTTTTTTTTATTTTTCAATAACTAATTTTACACAAAATATTCGAAGCTATTTCAAAAAGTGGGAAGATAGATACCTGTAAGTTATCTACATTTATTATTTAAAAAAACGTTTGTAAAAATATTCAATACAGCCGGAAAAATGTGGCAGAGAAAATAGTTTTTTTTCCCATTGGATTAATACTGATGCACTTGAGTTTGGAGACCCACGATCCAGCGCGCCCATTCCCCCTTAAAGATAGCAAATCTTCCCTCTTCTTTTCATAAATTTAAAGTTAAGTATATTGTTTTGCCTTTTGGAAGTGCCTGTTTTACGTATCTTAGTGTGAACGAAAAACTGTTAAGCACATGTTCTTGGTTTCCCATTTTTTTTTCATTTAGCACGTTCTTCCACTATAAGCAAGCTCTTCATTGCGACTTGTAATGCATTATCCTTCACTCTTAAAACAAAAGAGTGAAATCCACTCCTATAGGGGAAGTGCATTTTCGGCACGGAAAGGAGTGGAAATGAACTCAGACTGAGTTAAAACCGCTCGTTTGTTTTAAGAGTGTTGTTATGCAATGAAATATCGTTCTTTTACATTCTGACATTCTAATTTGTATTATTAACACTATTTTGAAGGTAACTGTGGAACTCAAAGTTTATGCCATGCTCATTTTTTTTGTTTGCAAGTAACAGGCTTTAAAAATTTTACTTATATAGATTCGCGTACAAGTTTTCAAATCGAGAATTTTCTATAAATTATTTATATATAAAATGTTATACTAAAATTTTTCTGTAGAGATACGTATCAGTTGAATTATGTATTGTGTTTAAGTAAATATATCGAAACTAAAGAAACAGTAAACAACATCACCCATTTTGTACAAATGGTCCTCCTTCAGTAAGAGTCATATGCACGGCTATTATTTGAAATCAAAGAGTCAAAATTTAAAGTTTTCTAAGACGAGTTTTACGGAGCAACTTATAGCAAGAGAAGTTTCAGCTGGAATGAAAGAAACAGAATATTTTAGTTTTTTTCATTGTTAGTGCATTCTTGTTTTCAACAAAGGATTTAACATTGACACCTTTATTAGCTATAATGTTCTTTGCATCTACATTGTTTGAAAATTACGTATATTCGTTTAACAGTTTATAAAAAATTGTGCTCCATTCATAAATTTTGATATTTTTGTGAATTTAAATTTAATGTGGGTTTAAAACTAAGGCAAAATAACTCACTGTTTTTTTTTTATTTATTCATGTATTATCAACTTTATCAACCGATAACGAATTAAAATAAAACTAAAAAATTACCTAGATATGTACTGGGTGTATCGTTACACTCTTACATTCTTTTATCGACGTATTTTTAGTTACTGATTTTTGAAACAATTCAAACCTAATTTAATTTTATTTTTATAATTTATAAATTTGCAGAATCGGTTAAAAATGTTTGAAAGTATATAAAGCACGAATTTAAGAGACTGTGTAATCGCACCTTTTTGTCTTTGTGAATTAATAACATTCTGAGTTGAATGCATAACACAAAAATTGCAAAGGAGACTATTTTCATATTAAAAATGTTACCAACTGAGAAATGTTCATTAGCAACACCCCTTTTTGAGTGAATGTTTCAAATCTACAAAAAATTTTAATACGAAATATCACGTTTTGTTTATTTGAACATTATTAGTTGAATTAGAGTCGTACAACGTTTAGGGACTGTAATCATTATAAGTTGCACATAAAAATCTATCCCAATCATAAATAATTAAGAACATGAAACGACTTTTTTTCATGAGTATTTATTATGATGACCCAAACAAAAAATAACGCACACAATTTAAGTATTTAAAACCTTTTTTTTATATTTTTAAAAAAATATTATATAATTTAAATAAGTTATGAATGGAAACCCCTTTCTTTTTTTACAGAAATCAATTCAGAGCAAGAGGATTAGGCGAATTTTTAAAAATCATCGATAATTCTCTGAGTAAATCTTAAATTACTTTTAAATTACCCCTTGGGGGGTGGTATGTAGTAAATGTGAACTTTATAAACAAAGAGTAAATGTGAACTTTATAAACCAATACCGCCTTGTAAAAAGGAAAATTTTATACAACGACCTTGAAAATTCTGTAGTATGACACAACAGCCGCCTTTTAAGTTGATTCTTAATATTCAACGATTATTTTCTGCGAATTGTTTATCAATAAACTTTAAATATTCGTAAATATGTTGCAGAAAAAACTTTTTATTGTATAAAGAAGATTAAGAAGAACTAAAAAGCCTACTTTCCTTTTTACTAAAATACTGAAAGTCTCGTCGAAGCACAAGTATATCTGTAACATTAACTGTCACCTATAACTACTTCCACTTTATGACAAAACTAGTCAAGAATTGGCTACTTTTATTAATTCTCTTTCACAAATTTAATTATTAATCTTTATCGTTTGATTAATTTAGTGATAGTTTGAAGGATTGTTAGGTTTAATTGTTTGAGTCAAATCCTAGCATCGTTTTCTCAGCCTCTCTGGCTTCGTGTTTTTAAAATGTCGCCTTAAATGACATGAACTTATTCTTAAATAAGTTATAAAAAAATTGTAAAAGCCTGATATTTCCTAAATGTTTAGTAATAAAACCGAATTGCTTTAATAAGTGTAGAAAAACATCTTAAAACCAATTAGCTTTTTACGCCAAAAAGGAACACATTGAGCCGCTTTCTTAGTAAACAAATAAACTATCAAAGATCCAACACAATGATTTAAAAAAAAACTAGGTATAAATCTACTATTTCAAATAGAAGTATGGGTGTCAAAATAGTGAAATACAAAGATCTTTGTTATTTCGGATACCTTTTATCATTTTATTTTTAATTTTTATGAATTTGTAGAAGCAACTAAAATAGTCGAAAGTACATGAAAATCGAATATAGGAGACAGTATAAAGTAATATATACACGAAAATTTAATCTTATTACCTATTTGCACTGCTGAACGTTAACATTATTTCTATAAATCTATTTTGAAAATATATGAAAATAATTGCGACAATTTGAATAACGTTAAGTAAAACTTTAAATGAAGCTTAAACTTAAATGAAGGTTAAAACTTAGATATAAAATCAATTCAAACTAATCACAATGAAATTATTAGTCAGAAGACAAAATGTATGCACGAAAATCAAATATATATGATGTTTCTATGATAAACGTTAGCAATAACAATAGTTATTAACCACCCATGTTAATTTTTAACTTATTAAATATGTTTTACATAAAAATTACTTACCGGAATAAGAATTTACAATGATTTTAGAGGTTTTAACATTGAGAAAAAACAATTTTAAATATCTTTAAATTGTAAATGCAAGTTTCTTTGAAGATGGCGTCGGCTTGAAGGACCAAATGAATTGTTTAAATGATACATTGACAAACAATATTGTTTGGAATTTATACATTCTAATTTGTAACAACGTTTTTTTTTCTTCTTTCTTTTGTATTCTCTCTGAGAGAGTGTAGATGTATTGTGTTTAAAGACGTTATAATATCTTTAAATAAAAAAAGAAGAAACTCAATGTTGTATGTATATACTAATTTTAGAACCTGGAGAGAAAAAGAAATGAAAGTAAAGTGTATTAGTTAGTAAAAGTTTATGTTAAAAATATTATTGCCTAATTATACAAGACACATAAATTACAAAAAAAAACCTATTTTACGAGGCTGAATTTCCCAAATATCCACTTCTTTTGAAACGTACTTATATACAGTTGAAAAACATTAGTAATATATCACACAATGTTAAAAAAATAATTTATAATTGAGATAATTTGCAATAAATACTTTAAAAATGACCAATTGTATTATTGTGTGTTAAACATTACAAGTGAGGAAAGGGAAATATTATCGAATATTTCTTTTTGCACACATTTCAACTGTTGCAATTTTTTCATCTTTTGAATTACATTGTGGGATTAGAGACAAGCAAATGTATTTGATATAAATATTTTAACTGGAGTGTTTTACAGACAATTCAACATAACATTTTATAAAACAATAAAAATAATTATTTAATTTTGTATTTTTATATTTAACATCATAATTTTAATTTTTTAACTGAGCCTCACAAGTAGTGTTTTTTAATAACAATAGTTACATTTTGCGAATGTAAGGTTTTATAGAAATGCAAATTTGAATAATTTGATTAACTTTTTTACTGATAGGTATACCCTAGTAGCCACCATTATTGTTATAACCTAATATTTTTTTAACTTCTTCATTTTTGTATCATCATAAACAACCATGTGATCGTTAAAACCGGGTTTTTCCGTAGTTAAGCATCAGTTTTTCCAGCCATTACATTAAATTTTTAAATTTTAAATGCATTTTTATTGATATTCTAATTTTTTTAGGGAAAAGATCTTTAAAGATCTTATCTTTAAAAAAAAAACGATTTAATTCTAAATATTTAATTGAATTTTTATTTATAAAATGAATTTTAAGTTTGATACAACAGCGAAATTAACCAAACAATAGTGTTCATTTTCAGGTCAATCAGAAGAAATACTTTATATCTGCCAACTTTAACAACAGTAATTATTAATAAGCGTGTCTTGGAGTTGACCTAAGAGAAAATAACAATAAATAATAGTCGCCAATAATTGTTTTATTGTGCCAAGAGGGACACGAAAAGGCACTTGTACGGATTCCTTCTCGATCTAAACAGCAAAGGAAACTTGCAACAGCAAAGGAAACAGCAAAGTGCAAAAGGAGGTAATTGCACTTTTACGATAATGTTGAATGGTGTCAGGTAATAAGTGTTGTAACTACAGTCCCTGGACAAATTATTAGACGCACTGCAAGATTTCATGTATCAATCAATGATGAACAAAATACCTTTAGAAGGACATTTGTGTTCTTAAACTTAAGCTATTGAATAGAAAATACTATCTGCTATACTTAATACATATATCGACATCCTTTTTAATGATATGCCATTCTTTGGTACGTTTTCATCATTACTAAAAAAATACAGTGCGTCGAATAATTTGTCCAGGGACTGTATAGTGTTTCTTAAGGAAAACTGTGGCTTTTAAAAGAATTTTCGTTAGTAAATTAGCCATGCATGTAAATTTTTAAACATGGAAAAATATTTTTTTAGTTAATAGGAATAATTGATTTAAATGTTTGAGGTGAAGCATTTTTATATTTGCTCGAATAAAATGTGAGAACGCTAGAATGAATGATGGCAGAATAACAATTTTTTTTTTGGCTAAACCAAATGGAACTCGAAAAAGAGGCAGACCCAGACTGAGGTGGGTGGACTGCCTCCAAAAGGACTTTGTTTCGAAAAAGGTCAGAGACTGGAAAACTGTTGTGCGCAGAAGGAGAGACTGGGCAAATCTCTTTGAGAAAGCCAGGGTCCACCCAGGACTGTCGAGCTATTGGTGATGATGAGTAGCATTTTATAATTTAAATTTTTTGGTACGTTTCCATTTCGTGGGCGCAAATATTACGGAACGGGATCTTTCTAGACAAACTGAATTTTCTGGCGACAACACACAGTTCAAGGACAAAAGCAGTGGTGGAAGCTAGGAGGATATAATGAACAGGAGTAGTCATGTGGCCTCAGCATGAAGCGAAAAAGCTTTCCCCTCTCCTGTCGAGGACTGTCGATGATGATGATGAGAATAGAACGTTAAAAAAGAGAGTTACAAAATTTAGTGGAATATTTTAGAAGAAGATTTTAGGGGATTGTGTTACAAAAATTAGAAAATGAGCTTGGAGTTTTTAGTTTGCATTTTCATCCATTACAGACTTTACTTGCAAGCGGCAAAATATATATTTAACTGAAGTTTATGAAAAGTGAAGTTTATGAAAAGGGAGAAACTCGTTGCCTTTAATGGAATGAAATATATGTACGTCGAAGTAAATTTTTCCAAAAATGCGACATACTGCGTGCTTTCACTTGACTTATCAATTGAAGAGCTAAATGGAAGAACGTGAACATTTTGGAAAAAAATGGAGATATTTAAGTCAATTAACATATTATTCTATCCGATAAAGATAACATTATTTCTTTTTTTCATAAACTTAAAATTAAGTATATTTTTTGGCGTTTTCGAGTACTGTACATAACAAATTTAAGTGAAAACTAAAAATTTTAAGCTCATTTTATCGTTTTCACTTTTTTGTCACTTAGCACAACAAGCCTCAATAATTCGAATTAGAAATTACAATTTTTTTGCTTTCCTTGTATAGTGACATGAAATTAAAATGCACAACATAAAGTTTAAACCTTGTAACAAATGTCATTTAGTAAGCCACTTAGCTTAAACAAGACAACAATACACCAGACCTCCATCACCATTAATGGGGATTGTGTAGGTTTTTTTTGAATAAGCCTGTTGAGGCTTATTTTTTAATTGGTGACTTGTTTTTAATTATTTTTAGAAAAATAATCACAAAAAATTTTACCCAGATATAAATCTGAACCATTATTTTACTTACAAAAACATTATACAATCAACATACCATTATTTCTTTAACATCATTATCAAGTAAACAGTTGGAAATGCAGGGTTTCACTTATTTTGCTGCCTTTTGATTTTGCACCCTCATGAAAAGCAGTTTTGAGCATTGCTTAAATTAATGGAAGATATAGCCTGCCGATATTATTGTTCCTAGAATCACTTTTACCGAACAATACTTTTGGAGTTTTACTGGCTTCAGGGTTCGCGTTTTATGATAAATTTATGACGATATATAAGTTTGACTTACATGGGACTGACAAAAATGATTAGATTGTATAAATGGTAACAGGGCTATTCCACGAAAATGTCAACCTCGGTACCAAAATTTCAAAATTAAGTACATACTGCGTGTCACATACCATTTTAAAGATTGGAATTTCTGTTTTAACACACTGAATTTCATTGTTTGAAATATATATTTTTTATAGAAGAAAAATTTCTTTTTAACGAACACTGTAAAAAAATCCATAATTTTAAGTGTTAGATTCTTACCCTTTCGAAACATTTTTTCCTAAACTTTCATATTTTTTTTTAAATTTAATTAAATTGTTCCTACATTGTAAAGTAACATTCTATGCTCTTACCCAAATCAAAAGTTGCAAAATTACTTGTAATGGGATACATTTATTTACACCCTTTCATAAAATGACAGTCAGTAACCAAATTTGTTTAATTTTTAATTTCAGAATAGAAATTTGGATGCAGAATCTTTATAAAAGATATTCTCTGTTTTCAATAAGTACTAAATAATACTAAATGGGACAAAATTTAAAAAATGAACTTGTACAGGTAAAAATTGCTTGGTAACTGACTGACATTTTGACTTGGTAACTGACTGACATAGGTGTAGCTGCTATTAATTTACTTATTATTACCCCAGTATTGACCCTATGCATAAATTATTTTTATAATACAACTCAACTTAATGTTTGATTCAATCACATGTTGGTCTTTTTATTAATGTGAACAGACGATCAGTTTTTAAGCAGGACAGACCCGCTTTTTGTCTCACTGAACCCGTGTATGTTCGTTCGGACGCGTGTTGTTTATTAATTCACACGTATTATGAATGTGCAACTAATTTTTGGGTTTTCTCTCATCAGACATGGGCGGCTGGGGAGCCCAGTTTGTTAAGGCGTTCGCCTTGCAAGCGAAAGGTTCCAGGTTCGAGTCCGGGCATCTCTAAAATAACTGCCGATCTATAAACGGCCCGTGCAGCCGAAAATGTCTGATTAATAATACCCCATGTAGAGGGAGTGCTCCTTAAATATCCTCCAAAGTCCCAACGCTGCGTAAGATGTCGCCCTTAATGGTTGCGTTGGGTGCCTACTCAGGTGTCGACTCGTCACCTGACTGTGGTTCTAAATTACGACGTGCATCACCAATAGCCCTTGTGTTGCTCTAGTGTGATGAAATTCAAACTAAACTAAACTAAACTAAACTAAACTAAACTAAACTAAACTAAACTAAACTAAACTAAACTAAACTAAACTAACTAAACTAAACTAAACTAAACTAAACTAAACTCATCATATAGTTAAGTATTTCAGAGATGTCAGTCAGTTACCATTATGTCAGTCAGTTACCAAAGCGTTCTAAAAGCTGGTATTTTTTCAGGGTTCAGTATTTTGATATAAAAATTGATGTGCTGGATAGTTCATTTCTTCCACTTTAATATAGGCCTGACTTTTAAAGGCCACCTCTTTTATATTCAGAAGAAATGATATTGAATAAGTTGAAGTGTTAATGAAGGTTGCAGATATGTCAGTCAGTTACCACAACTTCAATAATTTTTCTAACAATTTCTATAACAATTTCTAAAATTGTAAACCATATTTGAATTCAGCTGAAAATTCTCTTTTAAACTATATAAAACCTAATTTGTAAAACTATATAATTGTCCGCTATTTCGTAAAACATTGTAATTTCGTCCTCCGAATGTCAGTCAGTTACCCATGGAATGGCTCAACAGAGAACAAAAATACCACTCAAATTATCGAATTTTCATTTAAACTTTATTTACTGAATCGTGCCTTTACGAAAAAACTTCTATGATGCGCATCTGAAAATGGGGCTGAATTTCGCAAATTTTGTAATTATTTTCAATATTACTTTGTTGCCAGCTTTAAATGACATTATTAAAATACACCAATTTTCAGCCTTAAGGTACATTTTTCTATTTTACTAGAAGAGTTGAAATCTTCTGTGATGTCGTATACATGTTTATTTAACACAGTGTTAATTATTAAAACATATTAAAAAACACCAATTTTCAGCCTTAATGTACATTTTTCTATTTTTATATTTTACTAGAAGGGTTGAAATTTTCTTTGATGTCATATACTTGTCTATTTAACACAGTGAACCGAAATATTCCAAAAAAGTATTAAGCGTGAAAAAATAAGACGATTTTTCTAATTTAAGAAACGAGCAAGATTTTTATTTAGGTAAATAACTTAAAATTACGAATGTATAATCGTCAAACTTGAGGTTCATTGCATGGAATGGTCTTTTTTATTTCTATAAAAAATTTATTTTCAGATACACGCAATAGTTGTGCTGGAAAGTGTACCTAAAACCTAAAAATCGGTGTTTTAAAATAATGACATATGGAGCTGGAAACAAATATATATTGAAATTAACTACCAAATTTACGAACTCCTACCCCGTATTCAGATGCGTATTAGATAAAAAAATTTCTTAAATATTCATTTTAGTGATTGAAAGTTAAAATGAAAATTTTATATTTTGAAGCGTCGTTGTGTTCCCTGTCCCCTTAAAATAAGTATAAATACTTTTCTGAATTTAGGTTAGCATTTTGTCAAACCATATATGTGGTAGTTGTTCGTGTTTCTAATAAAGGGAAACTAAGTGATAATTGTTATGTTGAAGCAGAAAGGAAAGTTATTTAAATGAATGCTCTTTCTAATTAGAAAATATTAGGTGTTTGTTAACAATGAAGCCATTAATGTCGTAGAATGGAAATGCATACAAGTTCAATCTAAAGTGACTTCTAGATTAATAAAATGTTATTCTTTTTTATGTTAATAATTACTTTGAGATAACCACAAAATAAATGTTTTATAAAGTTAAACATACGCTGAAAGTTAAAATAATAGAAATAAATATTCAAACAAATACAATTTAAGGTAGCATTAGAATTTATATTACTTTAGTAACCCTAAATTTTTTTAAGGAATCTTTTAAAACATATTAAAATATAAAATAATAATTGCTTATTTAAGTTGCGCCAACCTGGTTCAGTAAGTAGTGTTTTTGACTCCTATCAATAATAAGTCAATATACAGGGTGTCCGTAAAAGAATGTCCGAGTTTTAATGGTATATTACAGGAGTTTATTTTATACTAAATATAACAAATCATACATGACATTGAAGGAAAACTAACCTTGTTTTTCCTATAAGTTTTCAATGTGTGCGCCTTTAGTGATACGGGAATTGCACAGGATGTTGCTTCCATTACTCCGGACTTGCTGCAGACAGTATGGGAAGGCTTGCATTTTCGTTTGGATGTGTGCCGTATCACTAAAGAAGGCGCGCACATTGAGCACTTATAGGAAAAACTAGGTTAGTTTGACTTCAATGTCATGTATGATTTGTTATATCTATAATAATAAAAAAAAGAGTCTGTCTGTGTGTGTCTGTCTTCGGATCGTAAAAGACCTACTTATACTGCCCTCAGAAATTCGAAATTATTAAGATATATTCCCTTTAATACCACCGTGTGCACCTGAGGCTTAGTTTTTTCATATTTGTTCCATTTTTAGAAAAAATTCTAATTTTCTGAAAAAAATACACAACTTTTGCTCAAATCCGATAATTGTTTCTCTTTCCTGATGCCATCGGCTGAAAAAATTAAATAAAACTTTTAACGAAAACATTTAAATACAAAATGTTTATTTTATTCTTTTGCCATTACTTTCAGAAACTAAATTTATTATTTAAAAAATAATTGACATGTTTCAAGTGACGTAATTCCGCCAGTCTTCATTCCCGGATTTTATTGTGGGTTTATTTGATGATTTTTTCATTGATTTTTCTGTTGACTGCATGTATGCATATTTAAGCAATAAATGTATAGCTAAGCTATTACTGAACTATGATGGTTAATAAAGGTCATCGCACTAGAGCTATTAGTGTTTTATGTCTTTATTTTTTCGCCAAATACGCTGCCAAACTCGCCGAGTTATTAACTAAAATTCGCCAAATAGGCAATTTCTTTTATAAATAATTTATAAGCTAGTTGGTTGTTCGAAGGTCATTGTGTTTGAGCTGTATAATGGGTGTGGGTAGCTATATCTATTTTCTCGCCAAATTATTTCCCCAAACGCGCTAAATGAGCTAAAAGGTTTTATGTATTTATGAGGGAATTGTGATGACATTTATGAGTGCATTTTATAGCGTTTTTTTATTTTGGAATTTTAAGGTAATGAGACGGGATTTTATAATTTATAACGAGCGGAAACAATAATAAGTTTATGATCCTATAACAGGTTATATGGTACACATATTTGGAATCTATTTGATATTTTTTATTCCGTGCGAAGAACGGGTATAAATTTGCTAGTTTAGTATAAAATAAACTCCTGCAATATACCATTAAAACTCGGACATTCTTTTACGGACACCCTGTATATATTTTTCTTCTGTGATTGGGTCCAGAAACTAAATTTATCTTCCATCTCAGAAAACCAACTATGATGAAAGTGATAAAAAGTATTAACTGAAAAACAGGCTAAATTTAAAAACCTGAATGGTGATTACAAGAATAAATAAAATTTGCAAAAAAAACCCGTATCAATAGGGCAGAATGAGGAATAAATTGATTTCGAATAAATTTAAAGAAAAAGGGTTACAAAATGTTTAGGAAAATTAAAGGGTAAAGTAAGCAAAAAGAAGAGTAAAAAGATTGTACAAAAAATAATATGCTTATTTATAAAAAATAATTAAAATAATAAGGAATTTATAAAATTCTTAAAACATTTTAGGATAGTTAAATATGGTATTATAAAAACTGATGTAGATAAAGGCATGTAGTATTAGTATCGACACAAAAAATTGTTTGAAAATCATTTTGGGATAGTAAAACCTGATATTATAAAACATTCAGTAAATAAGGCCATGCAGTATTCGTATATACCGAAAAATGCGTAGAAGTCAATCAATCATTAGTCACCATTTAAAGACAATGTAATATAGCAATTGGAGCCCGGATGGCCGAGTGGTTTGGACCATTACGCTAGCAGCCTGCGCGCTGTAACGGGTGCGGGTTCGATTCCCGCCTTCGCCCTGGGTGTATATTACTTTCTTTGTGACAGTAAAAAATTCTTAATGTGTCTGTCTTACTTTACGAAGGCTTCATAAGAGGCTCGGAATATATATGTACCTACCCCCCCCCCCTCAATATAGTAATTGTAAATGCAAGAAAATGCTTAGACAAACAATTAAGTATAGTTAAATCTGATATTATTAAAAATGGCTGCAGAAAATGCAATATAGTTTTTGTAAACTCAACAAAATTCCTAGAGAAGCATTTTAGACTATTTAAATAAGGCAATACTAAAAAAGCCTTTTTGACAATGCAATTGTCAACAGATAAAAAAATGCTTAGAAAAACATTTTATCATACTTAAAACCAATATTACAAATGTCCCCAAATAATTTATCCCCCTCCTTATGCAATAATATAACCTTCCCACCAAAAATCACTCACTATTCCAACCCACATATCACACATAATAGCAGCCCGGCTGTCAATACACGGACAGGAGAGGAGGACTTAGATTTACATCCATACCGCGAATGCCTCGCATAACTCACGACCCATGCAAGCCATAACTTTGGCCCCTTGAATAGAATCGTCCGTCGTGAGTAATTGTGTGGATGACATAAGTATGAAAAGCGGCGTTTTGTGGATGTGTCCTCCTAAATTATAGAGTCAAAATATTAGGAAAGGTGGTTCAGTTGATGTATCGGGAGGTATTTGTTATGCTTGGTGATTATGGATAAGGATGTAAATGTGTGTTTTTCTCCTTTTTTATTGTGAAATATAATGTTTTGTATTTTAAATATAATATATTATGGGTTAGTATTATTTTGTTTTAAACTATGAGGGATACAGGCGTTAAGGGTACTGGGTAGTCAAAAATCACCAAAATTTCGAATTTCCAATTTCGGTTGGCCTTCCTGGAGGACATCTTAAGCTTTCGAATGATATCAAATTTTTGATAAAATTCCATCTAGAACCGGGTAAAATTAATAAATTAAAAAACACTATTTTAGTTTCGGTTTCGTTTTTAGTAATAGTTTTCTTTATAAATCTGAATTTTTTTTTTAAATAACTAGATATATTTGGAATATTTATGTTAGAAGTTAGTTTAACTGTAACTGCGACTACTTATCGCATGTATTTATTTATTTCACGTGCGATATTTATTATTTTCACGTGCTATATTTTTCAATTGCGATCTTTCTCAATTATTTCAAAATCGATTTCCTTATTTTATAAAAATATGGGCAGACAAAAAGCATTCGGTAAGAAGAAATTCAAACCAAATCAACACCGGAATTCTTCTGTGCAATACGAAAATTATTTGCTAGATCAAGAAATTTGCAGTGCATCCAAAAAAAAAGATAGAAGTGCCACAACAGTGTGAACAGCCTATCAAAAGTGATATGAGTGAAAACAGAGTTATCATTGAAGTTGGTATTTTATCCTCGTTTATCAACAAATTTGTGAAGTGTAAGTTTTGTGATACTACAGGTAAAATTGTTATCGAAGAACTTGTAGGTAGTCAAAAAGGACTGGCTTCCAATATTCTTATAAAGTGCAATTCATGTAATAATGCTTCAAGCACCATGTCGTCATCGCAAACTAACAATACTTATGATGTGAATGTTCGTCTTGTGTATGGCATGCGCTGTATCGGGCAGGCAAAAAATGCTGCAGAGACCCTTCTTGGTATTCTCAACTTGCCGCCTCCACCGACCAAGTTTGCGAGCTACTACGAGAAACTACTCGATGGCGTGAAAGCTGTTTCGGAGCAGTCTATGCTGTCTGCAGTGGAAGAAACTGTTCATCTCAACGAAGGTAACAGGGATATTTGTGGGGCCTTTGATGGCACTTGGCAGAAGAGAGGACATACTTAAAAAAATGGTGTTGCCGTCGTGACTTCTCTCGAAGGTAAGGTGCTCGACGTGGAAGCCTTGACAAAATACTGTTCTTTGTGCTCGCGGAAACCAGCTGTGCCTCATGAGTGTCAAGCTAACTATTCTGGTACAAGTGGAGGGATGGAAGTTTATGGTGTCATGAATATCTACGAAAGGTCGGAGCAATCTAGATTTGTCCGGTATACGAATTACCTTGGCGACGGTGATTCGAAGGCCTACGACACTGTTGCCGCAGCTGAAGTATATGGAAATGACGTTGCGATAAACAAACTAGAATGTATAGGACACGTCCAGAAGCGGATGGGAACACGTCTGAGGAGTGTAGTAAAAGACTACAAGAAGCAGAAGCTGTCGGATGGCAAGTCTCTTGGCGGAAGAAACCGGCTGACTAAAGAAGAGATCGATGCTTTCCAAAGGTATTATGGGAAGGCCATCAGAGATAACGTCAACAAAGATGTAACTACAATGAGCAGAGCCGTGTGGGCAATCTATTTCCACAAACTTTCTACCGACGATTATCCACAGCATGGACTTTGTCCGACTGATGAAGAAACGTGGTGCAACTACCAGAAAGCCCTCCTTCATGGCGGACCCAGCTACAGCCACAGAAATAGTTTGCCTGAACCAGTTATGCTGGCAATCAAACCTGTGTTTCGTGCATTGTCGAAGAAAGAACTGCTAGAAAGGTGTCTTCATGGGAGAACGCAAAACCCAAATGAGAGTTTCAATAGAGTTGTGTGGCATCAACTACCAAAGACTACTTTTGCAGGAATTGCTGCTCTAGAAATCGGTGTGAGAGATGCAGTAATATGCTTCAACGACGGCTCTAGTAATCGCAAATTAGTGCTAGAAAAATTAGGCATTTTACCGGGCTACAACATGTTGCAGTGTTTCAAGCGGATTGACAGGCGTCGAGTTGCCGAAGCTGAACGAATTTTTAAAAGCAATACCAAAGAGGCCAGGAAGCAAAAAAAAGCATCAGCAAAGGGATTTGGAGACAGTCGCAAAAAAGGACACATCACTCTATGGCAGTGGAATATGCTAAAATTTCCAGATATAGGTGAATATTGCTAGCATTTTCTATTTTTACCGTTTTCACAAATTGTCGTTTTTTCAACTTTCGGTGCGCACGACGCAAAATGTATCAAAGATATTAACTTAAAATTTTGCATGTAGTTATATCTATCTCTAATCATTATGTTAAAACAAAAAACAGTAAAAAAATCCATTCCAATTTTTTTTACGGGATATTATATCGGAAGAAATTGTGATTTTTCAGATATTGTGTAATTTTAATGCCAAAACTTTAAAAATATTTTCTTTTTCAATAAAAATTTATAATGAATATAAAATTTCAACTATTGTTATTACAAACATGTGCAG
>CM033275.1:13978324-14008324 GCA_019343175.1 Oedothorax gibbosus | reverse complement strand
ATGTTTTGATAAGTTTACAATATTTTTTTTGAAGTTTTTAATAAATTTTAAGTCAATTGTATATGCATCAGATAATATTCTTTCATAACTGAATTTCTTGATAATTTTTCAATCACATGGTTTCTCACGCTCTCCTCCTAATTTTTAAAAGTTAAGTTTGCAAATTTCTAGTCCATTTTTAGCTTCCATAAAGAGCTTTAACACGAAACCACTTACATTTCTTAATTTAATTAAACTTTTAAACTAATACAAGTTTGATAGGGTTTTTTCATGTTACGCGCCACGTTTGTCACCTTTGTGTTTGTTCTGTTCAACGCCAAAAAATGTAGATTACGTCTTCTCGAAACTTCTGATACGGTTTTATATTATTTGTCATTAATTACTTTGTATATTCACAAACCTTTATTAATGCTTAACTTCTTCATTTTAGATGTACACTGTTAAAAATTAGCACTTTGTTTCACAAAAAATATGGTTCCTAGTAGCTGCAACGGCTGTGTGGTGAAACGTTAATCCATATTTTTGGTATACGGTTGAACCATTTCTCAGGTTTTTGTTTCCAAATCCAGAAAAATGGTTCAACCAAACACCGAAAAAAAGGTGAAACATTGCACCACACAGCCGTTGCAGCTACTAGGAACCTATATAATGGTGAAACCAAGCACAAAATTGTACAGTGTACGCATTCATGAACATATTACAGAATTCATTTTACCAATTTTCTTCATACTAACTTTCCGATTTAAAGCTAGAATGTTCAGACTTTTAGACAATTCCGATACTGAAGCAGCTGATTTATTTATTGTATTAATAAATGATAATCAAGTAGATTTCAGAAAACTTGCGAAACATGTTTTCAGTTGTAAATTTATAAGACAATTTGCTGTGAAACAAACATTATGCTGGATATTTTTCGGAAGCGAAGAGATTAAGGGGACAAGGAAAATACCGAAGCTTCAAAATATCAAATTTTCATTTTAACTTCCAATCACTAAAATGAATATTTACGAAATTTTTTATATAATACGCACCTGAATACGGTGTTGGAGTTTGCAAATTTGGTAGTTAATTTCAATATAACTTTGTTTCCAGCTTCATACGTCATTATTTTAAAACATCGATTTTTAGCTTTTAGGTACACTTTCCAGCACAACTATTGCGTGTATCTAAAAATAATTTTTATAGAAATAAAAAGGTCTATTTAACGCAATGAACCTCACGTTTGACGATAAAACATTCATAATTTTAATTTATTAACATAAATAGAAATTTTGCGCAGTTCTTAAATTAGAAAAATCCTCTTATTTTTACTCACTTAATATATTTTTGGAATATTTTTTGGTTCACTGTGTTAAAAAGACATGTATACGACATCACAGAAAATTTCAACTCTTCTAGTAAAATAGAAATAGAGAAAAGTGTACCTTAAGGTTGAAAATTAGTGTTTTGGAATAATGACATTTAAAGCTGGCAACAAAGTTATATTGAAATTAACTACCAAATTTGCAAACTCCAGCCCCATATTCAAATGTGCATCATAAATTTTTTTTTCGTAAAGGCACGATTGAGTAACTATACTTGAAATAAAAATTCGATATTTTTAGTGGTCGTTTTGTTCCCTGCTACCCCTTAAAGAAGTAAACATCTTCTTCCTACGTTTTGGTTGACCAAGAAAAACTAATACAACGTAATGCATAGTTATTTCTTCAGTGTTTTGAATGAGATACAAGAGTCTGTCTTAGGGGCCTACTTGTGTCTTCTTTTGTGTTTATTATGATTAACTGGAAATTGGGGATTGAGAATTTTATGACTTGACTGTTTACATGTTTTTTTACAAGGATTTCCTAAAATTAGTTTTTTATTCATTATCTTTAGCGAATGTACTATGTGTTTATTGTTTAATTTTAGGTTTTTAGGAAGATTGGGAATTTCATTATGTAAAAAGGAGTATAGCAAGAGTTTAATGATATGATGTCAATAAGTCACTGAAACTTTGTTATTTATGATGTTGGTTCGACTTTTATTATAAGATCTAAGATTTTGCTGGGAAGTTGATTCACGAAATACATAATAGGATTGTTTCATTAAAGTAGAAAATAATAGTTAAGAAACAAAAATAAACAGAATTAAACCAAATTTTAAAACGCATAGGAAAGGATCTCTAAAAATATTCAGCAACGGACCAATCGTATTTCATATTACTTTAAAAATTAGTTTGAGTCCATATTTTAAAAATAATAACCATACAATCAATGCTATAAAACTCAGATAACACAAAGGGCGTGTTTACATATATATTTTTACCTTCAACTATTTCATATTATTTATATAAACTTTATTTAAATTATTTATATAAATTTGCCAGATAAAGTTTGTGGTATTGCTAAAAACAAAAATTGTTTTGTGCAATTCTTTAACCGAATTTTGACGCATCAAATATCTTTTATAGAGTGGTAAATGAAAGTATCACTAAAGTCGTGTTTCACAACCCCTAATTATAAACTGCGTTTTGCCTATATTATGTCAATATAAATGTGTTATATTAAGTGTGTAGTTGCATATCTTAATGTATCAATAACATGTCAATATAACATTCAGATTCAAAAATATTTAAAATTCATAACTTAAACTCAATTTTTTTTATTTACACCCCTTAGGAAATATTGCCATAGAAAAACTTATGGTAACCTATGGAAACCATAAGATTTTGTATGGTAATCGTATGGCAATGTACCATAGACTATGGTTCTCTTATGGAAGTGTACCATATACATATGACAAACTTATGGGAACACATCATACATTTATGGCATGGTTATGGGAATATGCCATAGGGTTATGGCAAGCTTATGGTAAAGTTCCATACACCTAAGCAAGCTTATGGTAAAGTTCCATACACCTAGGCAAGCTTTATGGTAAAGTTCCATACACCTAGGCAAGCTTAGGGTAAAGTTCCATATACCTATGACAAGTATATGGAAACACACCATAAGCTTATGGTAAGGCAATATATATCATGTCACATATTCATTCCTTTTTTTTAAACATAATTCCGCAAAATATATCATTACTATTTACTGGTTGAAAGCAAAAACGAAAAAAAAGTAATAAACTGCACCATCACTTTTTACTAATAGAGAAATCCAATTTGAAATCCCTTAATAACCAATTCTGAAACCCCTCCCATCTCTCTGCATGTGCTCGATTATCCTTAGGGATTTTTCTTGCCTATCTCTCCATGGATGAGGACAGGTGGTTGTATTTGGCGAGTAATCTTTCCTTTTGCTACTTTTTATTTTATTTTAAGTGGATAAAATATTTCGTGAATTGTTTAGTAGAACTTCTATTATATTCTTTACCAAACTATAGGAACTCGTTTACATGAATTCACATTATCCAAATCGCTGGTTTTCTGAATAGCTCACTTTTCACAGAAAGAACGTTATTGGGATGATGAGTCACCGTCTTGAATTTAAGTAATATTATTAACTGTAGTTTAAATCTAATTATGCGGGTTTTTTTATTTTAAGAATGGTTCGAACTCTTTCAGATAATTGTATTTCTAATGTATATTTATGTCTCTTGTTTTTTCAAGAATTTCTGAAACGTGTCTCCATAATTTGCCTAAACCCACTTTAATGACCGTAACCACATGTACATTGTACATTTTTCATTATTAAATTGTATTATTACAATTGTGCTATTAGCAACTCAAGTATTATTTAATTACACCATTTATGGGCACTATAAAAATTTTTCCTTTAACTTTAGTTTTTTTTTTAAAGTATTTTTTTAAACTTACCATAAAAGTTTCATGTGTATGACATAGCATTTCCTGAAAATCTAAAATTTGAAACATTTTTAACAAAAGCTTATTTAACTTAATTTATAACAATTTATTTGCTAATTTACTAAACATATTTCTAAAAAATATCATTGTACCTTGAACATAAATGTCCAACAAGCTTTTATATTTATAACGATTACATAAGCGCCTTTACAAAAAATATGCTTTCAAGGTTTTCAAAGCAATAAAACATCGCAATGGAACGAATCATTTATTTACCAACCGTTTACCTTACTTAAAACTTGTAAATAGTATTAAAAAAAGATACATAATGATTTTTTTCTTGGCGACTTAATGTAACTTGGCGCTCTCGGAAAAATCACTAACCCTATCCTACATTCATTAAAATGTGTAAATTGTCTCATTTCATGAACCGATCCCGGCGAAATAAATTCAATTTTCAACTCCCCTCCACCATTTTTATCATACCATTTTTGTTCTTTTTTCGAACTCAACCCCCTTTCCCTTTGGCTCCCCGAAAAAGGCTTTTAAAAGGCGGCGAGCTCAAAGGTAAAAATTCAGCAAAAAGTTCAGCAAAAATAGCGAAACAACGCCAAGACATTCAGTCGAAGAATCACATTTTCACCGTTTTCTGCCTCCAGTTAAATTCGTTTTCTCTTTTGCTTCTAACGGGTAGTGACATTTTGGTTCTTTCCCTTTTTTGCGATTTTTTTTCTTCTTTTTTTGATATTGGGAATAGAATTGATTCGAGTATGTTTAAAAATTGTAAAAAATGGTTTATTTGTATGCTGTTAGTGATGATTTAACGTTTGTGATTTGTTAGTTATTCGCAAATAAACAATCTGTGTTTCCTAACCACAAAAAATTATCTTTTTTTAACTTTTATACTATTTGTGAAATGAATGTTAAAATTTTCTGTTGTTGAAGTCATTATATTTTAGATTGTACTTTTTCTTACTAGGAAAGCATTAATTTTTTCTAAACATACTAAGGTAAAATGAAGAGAATTAATTTTAAAAATATTTCAAGACTAATTTAACGTATGAATTGTGTAACGTAACTTCAAGTTTTAAGATATTTGTTAAACATGCTTTGATTTTACCGCGAACATTAAAAAAGTGGGTGTATGCGTCTAGAAGGATGTAATGATTAATATTCATTATATCTTCCTAGGTATGAGTACAAAACTCTCGCAAAAAATAATTATAATATTTTTTATAATATATTTTTCTTCTGTTTAGGTATTTCCCTTGCACAAAAAATCCATTAAACCTTTTTTTTAGTCAGTCGTGTAACTTTTCAAAGCTTCATGCCATGATACCTATTTAAATATAAAACTATTTCAAATTACTAACATTACTAAAGATACTTAAATATAATCCAAAGCAGTTAACTTTGTAAACATTTGCTGACAAGCCAGTAAGCCAATTGTGTGTTCATTTTGTTACTAACGTCATCAATTTACAGATTATTTGCATTTGGACTAAACGCCCAACCAAACTCTTATACAAATACAAATATAAATACAAAAATTGTCGACCAACAACAGACCAGAGGCCCAGCAAGGTTGGTCCAAAATAAATTTAATACTTTACCAGTTTGAAATGACTATGAAGATTCTTCTTAAAATCTTCTACTCTCTTCGAATACACCACATAATCTGGTAAAGCATTCCACTCATTGACAACTCCTATTGTAAAAATAATGTTTTCTTACCTCCCTTCTAAAGCATGATTTATTCAATTTCTGTTTTCAATTCTAATTTTTACAACAGTCCTAACTTCGATAAAGAAAACCTAATTACTTAATTTCATGCTTTGCAGATATATTCACAATAAAATCGGGAACAAGGACATCATTCATTACACTACAATAAATTATATTTATATTTTTTCTATTACATTTAGTATTTTCCATACACAAAAAGTCTATATAACAATATATTTTATTCTGTTTTGTAGTATTGAAGGATACTTCACAATTATTTAAATATGAATTAACCATCAATACCAATCTGAATGAAGATACTTAAAACTAATCCAAAGCAATTACCCTTGTTACAATATGCAGGTAAAAAAACTGATTGTTTTCATTTTATTACTAAGGTTAGAAGGTTACTAAATCAATAGAATATTTGCATTTGGGCTATAAGCCAGAATGAAAATCTTATTTTTATAACAGTCCTAACTTCGATAAAGAAAACCTAATTACTTAATTTCATGCTTTGCAGATATATTCACAATAAAATCGGGAACAAGGACATCATTCATTACATTACAATACATTATATTTATATTTTTTTCTATTACATTTAGTATTTTCCATACACAAAAAGTCTATATAACAATATATTTTATTCTGTTTTGTAGTATTGAAGGATACTTCACAATTATTTAAATATGAATTAACCATCAATACCAATCTGAATGAAGATACTTAAAACTAATTCAAAGCAATTACCCTTGTTACAATATGCAGGTAAAAAAACTGATTGTTTTCATTTTATTACTAAGGTTAGAAGGTTACTAAATCAATAGAATTTTTGCATTTGGGCTATAAGCCAGAATGAAAATCTTATTTTTATAACAGTCCTAACTTCGATAAAGAAAACCTAATTACTTAATTTCATGCTTTGCAGATATATTCACAATAAAATCGGGAACAAGGACATCATTCATTACATTACAATACATTATATTTATCTTTTTTTCTATTACATTTAGTATTTTCCATACACAAAAAATCTATATCACAATATATTTTATTCTGTTTTGTAGTATTGAAGGATACTTCACAATTATTTAAATATGAATTAACCATCAATACCAATCTGAATGAAGATGCTTAAAACTAATCCAAAGCAATTACCCTTGTTACAATATGCAGGTAAAAAAAACTGATTGTTTTCATTTTATTACTAAGGTTAAAAGGTTACTAAATCAATAGAATTTTTGCATTTGGGCTATAAGCCAGAATGAAAATCTTATTTTTATAACAGTCCTAACTTCGATAAAGAAAACCTAATTACTTAATTTCATGCTTTGCAGATATATTCACAATAAAATCGGGAACAAGGACATCATTCATTACACTACAATAAATTATATTTATATTTTTTCTATTACATTTAGTATTTTCCATACACAAAAAGTCTATATAACAATATATTTTATTCTGTTTTGTAGTATTGAAGGATACTTCACAATTATTTAAATATGAATTAACCATCAATACCAATCTGAATGAAGATACTTAAAACTAATCCAAAGCAATTACCCTTGTTACAATATGCAGGTAAAAAAACTGATTGTTTTCATTTTATTACTAAGGTTAGAAGGTTACTAAATCAATAGAATTTTTGCATTTGGGCTATAAGCCAGAATGAAAATCTTATTTTTATAACAGTCATAATTTCCCGACAATAAACCCTATACACTTTACTCTTTACGTTTTATAGATATATATTCCTAATAAAACCGGGAGAGGGGACAATAAAAGAATCTGAGTTTAATTGCCATATCCTAATTGAACTCTAAATGTAGTCCATTAGTAATAAAAAAATCCATTGTTAGAGGGTTTTCCACTACGCTTCTGTTCTTTTAATATTTTAGCAAAAGAATAGGTATGTAGGGAAATATTTCTGTTGAATTGACGCCTTTTTACTTTTAGGGGTTCAGATTGTATCTAATGCAAATGCTGAGGGTGTTTTCTGCTTTGGATAGCCAAAATTGGAGCGTAGTTATATCAAAAGAAACTATATTGAATACATTTTTTAACTATAAATTTGTTCAACCATGTAAAGTGTGCTTACAAATTACCATAATTAATATTTTATCAAAGCTAGATTTCTGATGGCGAAATTGTCAATTTTCATTTTAATTTTTCGGTTGTAGTCGGTCGTAGTGGAAGCGTAATGGAAGTTGAAGTTGGGGCTTGCAGACAGAGGAAATTTGGTAAGATGGATTGGTAAGAATTATCTACACACCATTTTTAATTCTATTTCATTCAAAAAATGATAACAAGCTAAAAAAAATACATAACATTATATCAGAGCTTAAAAAATGTACATATATTGAATAGGATTTCAAACGCGAGTTAACTGAAAAAATAGAAAACTTACATAAATTCCCTTTGCATTCTTATATCAAATGAGCAACTTGATTGATTTTGAATATATCCCATGCGATCAGTATTCAAAAGAATACACACTCGCAAAATTGGATATGAATCTGACACCCTGAACGACAATAAACATTACAAATTGATCCAGACTACAATTTTCTTATTTCCCCCACTCCCAACCAACATTAATCAAGTTAAAATATTCCGGAACAGCCTTCTATTGAATAATAATTCATGGCTAATGAAACCCTGTGAAATGGAGGAAGGCATAATGTAAAAAATACAGGTTTTAGGAGGAAATGACAACGATTTTGTATGGATTTAAACATTATTTGGTCTGACTTTGAGGATTCAAAAGAAAAAGATGGGAATGTTTTTAGATGAGATACATTACATATAAATATGGTTAATTTTGTCTAAAAATAGTTTGAGCGTTAGGTACAATAATAAGCAGTTTTTTTTTTAAAATTGGATTATATTGTTAAGGGGATACGGTATCCAAAAATTGGTCAAAATATCGATTTTTCAGTTTTTACTACTTATTATTAACAATATTTTTCTGAACATTTACTGAAATTTTCATAATGATATCTTTTGCAGGAAAAAGTTATTAAATATTTTCTGGAGTCATTCCTAATTTTGAATACGTGTTTCGTTTGCTTCCAGCCTTTTTTCTCGGTTTCGCGTTTTTCAATTCTTGTGTTTAATAAATCCCTAAGGCTTTTTTGCTAATTAAGTTAGAATTAAAAAAAAATAACCTTTGGTCTTTTATATATGGTGCACAAAATTGTGCATGGAATAAGATCTACTATGTATAGGTTTTTTTTTAAATGTTGAATTCAATAACTATGCATGTTATAATGCATGTATAAATGCATGTTACTTTTTAACTGTAGCTCACATTTTAAAATCCAAGCACACTTCTTGAACAAATAGTACTAAAAACAAACTATAAAAGTTTGGTGGAGTTATTCTCAAAATTGAAAGACGAGTAGCGTTTTAAAAAAGTTCGAAATTTTGACTTGTTTTTTAAATAAATGAAAAACTACTTTCAAATATTTGATTTTATTGCTAGAAAATGTTTATTTAGAATGAACATTATATAAAACCACTATAATTTACAAGTTTATGTTATTATTTTTAGAAATAATGTTTTGGGTACCGTATCCCCTTAAGTTTGTATAAGATATACTATTTCAACATAATAAATCTAACGGGCGTGTAACGTGTATATACAAAATAGTTCATTAACTGCGATATTTAACTTTATTGCTGTATGATTAACTTTGCATTATTATGTCATTACTCCATGAAAGTATTAACCTCAAAACACAGTATTAACTCATACAGTATTAACTCATACAGTATTAACCATCAAAGTTTTGCAAAATTATCTGAACGTTCTGTACGTTTTTTAAAAAATAACGAAAGCAATTATTTTGGAAAATTGTATTTACACATTCCATTTCAGGATTTATTTGTGTTTCTAGAATCTATTTACAAAACTATCACAAATAAATCATTGTTTATAACAAAGTAATGTAATCAAACCAAAGTAGTCATTAACCCTAAAAAAGACACAAAGTGGCTGCTGGTTTCATCAAATTAGAAAAAATAATCATTTCCCCCCCTAAATACAAAACATCTAAAAAGAATGTAATTGTCAGGTAAGAAACATTGTTGCCAGTAAACATTTTTATGTTTCACCTTGAAAGTTGAAATGCGCATATTTTACCATATAATTGAAATTTATCGAACCTTTGTTTTTTATGGGTGCGTTTTTATGTGAGTTGCTGGCTTTTTGTTGTTGTTATTGTAAGGATACTTGATTTGATTTGCAAACAAATTGAAAAGAATTGTCGGTTACCCTGCTATTTCTATTCTTTACGAACCACGTATGTAAATATTATTATAAGTTCCAAATACCATCGTTAAATGTTGATTGAATTCTAAAATACAATAAAATTTACTACATAATAAATGCATGGCATAATCATCAATCAATTTTGAAAACACTTTCCCCACACTATCTAAAATACTTATTATATTTATTAAATCACCCAGGGTAAACCAATCAGTGTATATTAAAATTCTGAACAATAGATCAATTAAAAAACTCTTTAATTATGATTATTTGTTTTTATTTCTTTTAAAACATTGAAATCCATGTTCTCAGTAAGAAAGTTGTGTAAAGCTATTGTTTTCTGTTTAGATGACAATCGTACTAAGAAAAATGAGTGTCTTCAATTACAAGCTCTTTGTTAGGTCATAGAGGCAGCATTGGTAATATTAAATGAAAACTGATTTCTCTTATTCATTAAGGGGATACGGTACCCAAAAATTGGTCAAAATATCGATTTTTCAGTTTTTACTTCTTATTATTCACAATGTCTTCCTGGACATTTACTGAAAGTTTCATAATGATATCTTCTGTAGAAAAAAGTTATTAAATATTTTCTGGAGTCATTCCTATAAGTTTGAATACGTATTTCGTCTGCTTTCAACCTGTTTTCTCTGCTTCGCGTTTTTCAATTCTTGTGTTTAATAAAACCCTAAGGCGTTTTTGCTAAATTAGTTAGAATTTAGACATTTTTAACCTGTGTTCTTATTTAAATGGTGCACAAAATTGTGCATGGAATAAAGTCTATTATGTATAGTTGTTTTTTTTAATGTTGAATTAAATCATTGTAATTTTTTTGAGATTTTCAGTATAAATGCATATTAATTTTTATCTGTAGCTTACATTTTAAAATCCATGGACAGTTTAAACAAATAGTTCTTAAAAACAAACTATAAAAGTTTGGTGGATTTATTCTCAAAATTGAAAGAGAAGTAGCGTTTTAAAAAAGTTCAAAATTGTGACTTAAAAAAAAACTACTTGTAAATATTTGTTTTTATTGCTAGAAAATGTTTATTTAGAGTGTACATTATATAAAACCACTATAATTTACAAGTTTATGTTATTATTTCTAGAAATAATGTTTTGTTTACCGCATCCCTTTAAACGGAGATATTTTTTAGTTATTTTAAATGGAAAATATACTATGATTAAAAATTCTAATCAAATTGGGAATATAGCATTGTCTGATATTTTTCTTCAATATGACGTATCTCACTTAGATGTGAGACGTGTGGTTCGTTACAAATATATAGACTTAAGAGGGACTGTCAGTTCCATAAAGCTAATGCATTAGTTTTGAAATCACAACTTTTGCAAAAGAATTACTTTGCCATGTTATCCCATTTTCACCAGGTATGGGAATTATCATAACCGGATGTTGTTTTCTTTTTTATTTTGTTTTAAAGGGAAAAACAAAATAAAAAAGAAAACAACATCCGGTTATTTCATTATTAATTGATGAAGTTTTAAAATAGTGTCGCCATCTGCTGTAAATTTTTGGCATTTTAAAACTTCAAAAAATACATAATTAAATGACTTGATAACATTTTCTTTTCAAATTTGTTTCAATTCTATGTTATGATGATTCCCGTACCTGTGAAAAATGGGCTAACATGGTGAATCAATACTTTTTCGGAAGTTGTGATTCCAAAACTAATGCATTAGCTCTATGGAACTGACAGTCCCTCTTAAGAATTATAGGTCCTACCACTTTTTACTTCATAACATAGTTTGGTACATCAAGGTTTACAAATCTCAACAACCAAATTCCTCAAAAATGCAACCGTAAAAACTACCACCTCTCGAAGCCCATCAACCCCGTGAAGGTAAGAATATGTGGAAGACGCTTGGTGACCAAAAAAAGTGAAGCTGCATGAAACTCTAAATTGATGCAATAAACTGCACTTTTAAATAAATTCTTTACGAAAAAAATAGTTTTATTCATTAAAGAACGGAAATGTATACTTAAGAATAACTGCTTGTGCATTTGTAAGATTGTAGTATAAGATCCAAAGTAATGTAGATTTAAATAATACATTCATCTGTATAATTTAAATATTAATTTATTAGCCCCCTCCTTCTCTGCCGTGATATATCCGGTCTTTAGTGTTCAGTAGCAACTCGCTTCTTCTTCTTCAGTGGCGCGACAGCCCAGGATGGGCCCTGGCCTTCCTTAAAAGTCCTTCCCAGGCCGACCTGTTCTTGGCCGACGACCTCCAATTCTTCACTTTCAAAATTTTAAGTCCCCCTCCAGGCAGTCAAGCCACCTGAGTTTGGGTCTGCCTCTAACACGAGTAGGGGTATGGGCTTAACAAGGAAGATCTTTTTTGTAGTCCCGCTGTCTTCCATTCGAACTACATGTCCTGCCCATTTTATTCGTTGGATTGCTATATACTTGACTACGTCTGGTTCAACTACAACTCGCTAATAAAATCAAAACTAACTTTACTTCACTAATGAACGCGTCAATGGCTGGAGTGCTTGGTAGTAATGCGCCAATAAGATTAAAACTAACTTAAATCCACCAATTAAAACGCTAATAAAATGTACTATTTTTTAATGTCAAGCTAATAGCAAATGAAACATTGAAAATGAATCTTTATCTTGTCCTTACACATATAATTATATAATTTCCAGGGATACAAAATAGCAACTTTTATTTTCGCTTTCTTGAAAATTAACCAATTTTTAAGGAATTAACTTTATTGAACGCATCCTAGCTTTGGGTATCACATCTATAGTTAGAGGCTGGGGAGCCCAGTCGGTTAAGGCGTCCACCTTGCATGCGGAAGGTCCCAGAATCGGATCCGGGCATCGCAAAGCAGCTGCCGACTTATAAACGGCCCATGCAGCCAAAAAAATGTCCAACGAATAGTTCCCCGTGTAGATGGAAAGCACGTGAAATATGCTTTCCAAAGACCCAACGTCGTCCTTTACGGTTGCTTTGTGTGCCTAGTCAGGTGTCGGCTCGTCACTTGACTGTGGTTCTAAATTACGACGCCCGTCGCCAATAGCCCTCGTGTAGCGCTAGTGAAACGATAATTCAAAACTAACCTAACCATATCCATAGTTACATTCCAAACACAGCGTCAAATCATCCGCCAACCTATTGTTTGGGCTTAACGCATTTGTGTTTACATTCCCTGGACAAATTATTAGACGCACTGCAAGATTTCATGTATCAATCAATGATGAACAAAATACCTTTAGAAGGACATTTGTGTTCCTAAACTTAAGCTATTGAATAGAAAATACTATCTGCTATACTTAATACATATATCGACATCTTTTTTAATGATATGGCATTCTTTGGTATGTTTTCATCATTACTAAAAAAACAAAAAGTCCGTATAATAATTTGTCCAGGGACTGTAAATGCTTCACTTTTCATACCAATTTCTCCTTTCTTTAAAAAAAAAACACCATTCCTACCTTCTCGATCAGCCCCACAAAAATCCGAATCACCGCTGAAACAAAATGCGCTTCATTGCGTATTCCCTCCAACGCTACAAACGCAAATTTGTTGGGCATCGGCACCTGCATCTTAAAACACCGGCGCAGCATTTGCACTCCCCTGCTACTCACTCCCGTAACAGGGAGAGGGACTGATAACATCTTCTGGCACCGGGGATACATGTTGATGTTGTTTTTTGAGAACAAGTTTTATTTATTTCTGTTTTATTTAACGGGTTTTCATACAATGGAATTACTTCAATCACAAGTATAATGATAATTTTATTACAAAGTTATAAAATATTTAAGCAAAGTCTTACAATTTCTTTTACGCAATTATAAAGTGCACTATTATAGAAAGGAGGTTTTTACAAAGTACAGACACAAGTTTGACCTAAAAAAAGCATTATTAATTATGTATTGCATGTATAAAGCTAAACTCAAACGCATTGCATTCCATAAAGGAAAATATCATGCCTATTTCAACTTTCCTGGTTGTGGAATGCGAAGCATTTGCCTGGTCCAAGCGTTAAAAGTCCCGTTTGAACCCCTAGTGTTTAGTCCCGATGCATGCTTGTTACTTATCACTTTTTTTAGTACTTACTTAAAGGATGAGAGTTTGAGTCACCCTTGCCTAATCCGGAATTTGAACCCCGAACTTTAGTGTCCTGAACAAAAAATGAAACTATATTAAATATATTTTATTCGATGTAAAAACTATTAATACTGATGTTGATTCCATCAGAAACAAAAAGTTCTTAAAGAACTAAAAAGCCTACTTTCCTGTTACTTAAATACTTACTGAAATTCTAATCGGGAAACAACTAGGTTCCTAACAGTAAATATCATTAACAATCGTTTCTGCACTAGATTTACAAACATTAGAAAAAAATCGATAAACACAGCAGCTATAATTTAAACTTCTAAAAATCAAAATCAACTATTTTTCTTAATATTCTTTCACAAATAACTTAATATTATTTATCGTCTGTTCAATTTATTTGTATTTCGAAGAATAATTAAATATCTATTAATAACAAAAATAATGAAACTACTCCAAACTGCATGAAAAAATAAATGTAAATTAAAACCAAGCAGAATTGTATGCAAAAAGTATGCCTTGCCGCTTTCTTGGCAAAAAATTAATGAACAATTAAAGGTCTCTGAAGTCATAGCTTTCTAACAAAAAAAATAATTTTTAAGATCCGAATGATAGAACCGATTTTGGAAAGGGGGTAAGGACGGACAGACGGACATCGACCGCATGTCAATACCTACGTTTTCAATTTTTTTAATTCTGTCGAATTAAAAAAAAAAAAAGTAGGCTAAAAAAATACGGCCTTAACAAGAAAAGTACAAATTCTATCCGTTGCTTTTCATGTAGTTGACGATCAATCACACAGTTACAAAACAACAACTTTAATAACTATATAAAACTTATTCATTTTCTGTGCGACTTGCTTCCTTAAAAGACCTGTCGGAATTTAAAGAACATTTAATGCAAGGGAACACACGCAAACTTTACATTCTTACAGATTTTTTAAAAACTTTTTGCAAATTTGCGTTTTGCTGCTTAACAAGATCCGCTTTTGAACCTGTTGTTTTGCCTTTGAGTTAGATTTAATGCAGCGAAAGGCCTGTGCAAACTTTATTTGTGGCATTGCAAGAGCTCAGCTCAACCAAGTGCCAACTTTGATAAACTCAACATCATTAACAGGCTCTCTCAGTAATTCTCAGCCTTATGAAGCTGCAGCTATTTACGAGGCAATGTCTGGGTTGTAAGTATGCGGTTTGTTTTCTAGCACAATTGCCTTTTGAGGTAGTCAATCTTTGCCCTCTTGAAGTCAGGATAACGACAAGAAATCTATTTGAAAACTTTCGCTTGTGATATGCTTGCCCATGAAAGGCTTTCGGATAGGGCGTTCGTTGAGTTCACGGCTAGTGACAACCTTTATTTTCATGAGCATTAACCACTGAAACCACCATCACTTCAGGATACAACGTTGAGTTTTTTGTAATTCGTTTTTCGCGCAAATAAATTTGTCTTATATAAACTAATAAGTACAATGATCTTCATTTGTCTCTTTGTCTTATATGTTTTTTTATGTAAATAAACTTAACAATGTTGATTTTCGCTAGGAAAAATTTCTTGCTAATTGTCATTGATGAGTAAAAATGTTTTTTAAGAAACGATTTGCCTAGTGACGTCTATTTGTGTACATGTTGGCTTATATTTGCTTTACATTTAAGGCATTGAAATAGGCAAGCAGACATTAAATTTCTTTTAGATACCTTACACTTGAAGAACTTGTGGGTGAACGTGCTTAGTGACAAAAAGGTGAAAATGAGCTTTAAAGTTGTTCGTTTGCATTTACATACGCCAAGCGGCACTTACAAAAGATTAAAAAAAATATACTTAACTTAAAATTAATGAAAAAGGGGAAACTTGTGATATCTTTAAAGGGGAGAGTAACATGTTAGTTGACACAGAAATATCATTTTTTATAAAATTCACTTAGCAGGTTCTTCCACTAAGCTCTTCAATTATGCTTAAGACTTGAAAACAACTCAGATTAAACATGTACGTACGCTGTAGACCCACATATTTTAAAAGCCAACAAATCACATTTTATTTTCCGAAACTGTCGGCAATCACACGTATTTCATGTGGTTCCCCGAGTACTCTGGGACAAACGTGTTCGTTTAACCTGAGGAGTCCAAAGTCTCGCCGGCGTTAGAGTACGATCTTAGCTGTCGACCACGGAACTTGACCAAGGTTCAAAATTATAAAGCGTAATTGACTGGGTTAAAAATACTTAAGGGGGCTAGAAATAGACAACCATAAACGAACAAATTACCTAAATTAAGGGGCCTGGGTGGCCTAGTGGGTTTGATCGCAGCCCATTACGCTAACAATCTGTTCACAGTACCGGGTGCTGGTTCAATTCCTGCCTTCGCCCTGGGTGTACTTCCTCCTCTATGTCAGTAAAAATTCTGTCTGTGTCTGTCTTACTTGACAAAGGTTTATAAGCGGGTTTGTGATCAAGCACACAAACCGGAAAATACATGTACCAACCTACGTACGAATATTGTCACATTAAGATTCGTAATAGGCTATGTTAAAGCTTCATGCTCCAATTTTCAAAAGAACAAATAGCATCCACCAGTCCGTTACTTCCTTCACACCCTCAACCCTTACCCCTTCCTCAAAATTGTCATTCACAAGCGAAACCTCATCACCAGGAATTTACTACAGCCCCCTATTGAATTACAGCAGCGCATGCAAAACAGGCAGCTCAGCTATTGCATGCATCATCAATCTAAGGCCAGGGCCGTGATGTGTAGAGCCCCTTGTGGATGTGGAAAGTGGGGTGCTTTTTTAGGCTTCCTCCCGCCGAATTATTATTTTAGGGGAGGTGCGGCTGAATAATTTGGGTTGGATTAATATCGGTGTAGAAAAAGCGGGGGTTGGATGAATCTGAAATTCAACAGTTTGGATGTTTTGAAGGATGTATGCGGTAGATATGATGTGAGGTTTTGGATTTGAGCTGGAAGGATTTGTAACATAGATCATAGTTAAAGTATTAGATTGGCAGATCACTTGACCTCTAATGCTAACGACGGGACACGCATATAGACCAGAATAAGAGAACAAATGGGCCAATGTTGCCACCACATTAAGGAGAAAAATACTACGAAAAAATACCGTTTAATTCTAAAATTACAAAAAATACCATACAAAGACTAAAAAAGCGTTTAATGTTTTTTTTAAAGTCACTAAAGAGATTCCATAATGCCGCTATTACTTATACGGTATTTTTTTGTAATTTTAGAATTAAACGGCATTTTTTCGTAGTATTTTTCTTTATAATGTGGTGGCAACACTAACCCATTTGCCCTCTTATTCTGGTCTCCATGCTCGTCCCGTCGTTAGCATTGGAGACACGTGATCTACCAATCTAATACTTTTACTATGACATCTATGATCTCGCTCCAATGGCTACGGATCTGAAAAAGTGCGGCCGTTTTTTTGAGATCCAGGGCATGCGCAGTAAAGAAAATAGACGTCATTTGGCGGTTTTTATAAACTTGACCGCCAAAGTCAAATTTTTTTAATTTAAATTTAATTTTCGAACTAAATTTTACTGTAAGTAGCTATCTAGTGTCAACACACATCTACTTCTGCAATCAACAACTGATAAGAAATCAATCGTCGAATATATACATTAATTTTCGTTTCAACATTTATTATCGTTTGCTAATAAAAATCAAATCGAGAGTTTTAATTTTACACTTCCACTAAAAGAAAGACTTGGGAATAGCATTCCTCCTGTACAGAAGGGAAGTTAAACATTTTTTATTGCTATATCATTTACGATTAAATAATTAATTATAAACTTTTCGAATAATTGTGTTCTTTTTAAAAAGTTTCATTCTATCAGACAAAATTTTTTGGAAATGATCAAATTTCAAAACTTGTTTTTGTAAAAATCTTTTGTTTCCTTTCATAGAACAAAAGAAGATACACAACGTTTAAATTTTCTTATGTTTAAATCTCTTATAGACTGCTCGAAAGTTATTATTTTAATTAATTGGATTATTTTTAATTTCTCTAGTAAATCTAATTTTAGCTTCCACACTACGTTTATAACGTAAAAAGTGGAAGGTTTTATAATCGTTCAGTCCGTCTGTCTGTCCGTCTGTCACCCATTTTCACAGAAAGAACCACAAGTCCCACAGACAAGTGGGATACGTCATTTTAAAGCAAAAAATTAGATTATGCTACATTCAAAATTTCAATAAAAAATTTAAATTAGAAGTTTATTTAAAATTTAAATTTCTAAATTTTTTTATCTACATTGAAATAACATGCAAATTCTATTTTTATTCATATTTTCACTGTTGTCATCCACAAGTCCCACAGACAAGTGGGATACGTCATTTTGAAGCAAAAAATCAGATTTGGCTACATGCCAAATTTCATTAAAAAATTTAAACTAGAAGCTTATTTAAAATTTAAATAACTAAAAATTTAATCTACATTGATATAACATGCAAATTCCATTTTTATTCAATATTTTCACTGTTGCCAATTCGTTAAACGTACGAGAAACTTTTGTTAAAATAAAAATAAACACACTTGAAAAAATATTTATTTATGTGTTATAATTCGGTTTGGATTGTTGTATTATCACAATAGAGTTCTTTTAATGGTTCTATATATATGTATGAAGAAAGATGCATAGAGAATTCTAACTTGGCATAAAAAAATATGCTAAGTTTCGCTTTTATTTTTAAAGCATCAATTGTACAAATTATATATTTTTTGAACTGTAAATTAATTTAACAAACTATAAATAAGTGAATTTTCGAAAGAAATGTAAATGGGAAATTGTGGCGACAAAAATATTTATTAAAAAGATTACATAATTATTCTTCGAACTTTAAACAAATTTAGCAAACGATAAAGTCTAATTATTAAATCTGAGAAAGGAGATTAATGAAAATAGTTAATTTTGGCGTTTAAAACTTTGAATTACAAATAGCTAAAGGCCCTGTTTTTATTAGAATTAAATCACATTTGCCATTCGCAACAATCGCTCGAGAAACTTTAATTCTTTTAGACAATAAATTAAAATAAATTTATTTTTGCGACATCGATCAGTTTGAAATGACGTCAAATATATTTCACTACGGAATCCTTGTATGGTGATATGAAATGTTTTCATTCTATTTAAAAGCGAGGAATATGACATATTTATTCTTTAAAATATAAATTGATTTTTGCAAACGATAAGTAATAATTATTGAATTTTCGAAATAAAATAAATGAAACTAGCCAAATTTAGCTTGTAAATGTTAAATATAGAATTAATGTTGTGTTTGGCGCGTTTTTTCCTGTTAAACACAAATATGTGGAAGCGAGTTAAGTGACAGATTCTGTTACAAACCTACTTGTTTTGTTTAATCATAGTAACAGAAAAGTGAAAAATGGGCAATTCTTGTGTTCTGTGTCGGCGGACTTCACGGACAAATAAAACGTTATTTAAGAAATTATTATTTATGAAGAATGATTTTCTTTTTTACGATATTGTAAATAAATTTTATTTAGAATTATTCATTTTATTTTTCAATTGAAACCAAATGTTTCCCGTTCTCCAAACCGTCGATAACAAAATGAATAAAACTAATATAACAAAATGCATTTTCGAAGGAGAATATAAAATTGTGTACCAAATGCATTTTTACTCCTAAAAATAATACTTAAATTTCATATTGTTTACATTCGTTTACCACACCTTCCTCAAAATAAAATAAATAGAAAAAATAACAGTCGCTAACATAGATCTGGCAGTTGCCTCATTTTCCTAAGTATTTTGGTCTATCTAGTAACATTTATAGATCGATGAAATCGCTGGAAGAATTGCAGCCAAGTAAAAGCGCCAAATTAGAAAAGAAGCCAAATAGTTTTCCTCCCAGCTTTTGGCAACTGCCGCGTTTTCTTAACATTGAGCGAAACGCGGCTGTTGGTTGGTTGGTAGACATATATATTCAGGTTTGTGTGCTTGGTCTGCGACCCGCTTATAAACCTTCGTCAAGTAAGACAGACACAACATACAACACACACAAGTGGATCCATCTAATTTTTAACGCGGCTGTTTGTAATGCATAGTTGGTAGGTAGGTTGGTACAGGTATTTTTCTTCATGTGAGCTTGATCAGTGACCCGCTTACAAACCTTCGTCAAGTAAGACAGGCAGAGACAAAAAAAATTCTGATACAGAGAGAGAAGGTACAACCAGGACGAAGGCGGTAATAGAACCCACACCCGGTACAGTGCGCAGACGGTTAGCGCAATGGGCCGCGATCAAACCCACTAGGCCACTCGGACCCTAGAATTTGTAATAGATCGTATATTTCGTAATCTTTATAAGTGTCTTTTATGTCATAAATGAAACCTTGAGAAATTGGCTGTGGTAAAGATCCTAAAGGAGATGCTAGAAATAGGCAGCGGGAAAAGATGTAATGTAATGGTTTTCGGCTGCCTATTTCTGCCTCCTATAGGAGCTTTAGCACAGCCAAAAACGCCTTGTAATTTAGAACCCTGGTCAAGTGACGAGATCGACACCTGAGCATGCACCCAACGGAACTTCGAGCGACATCGTACGCTAACGCCGTCGAGACTTTGGACTCCACAGATTTAACGAGCACGTCTGCTCCAGTGTACTCGGGCCCATCCGTCATGAATTGAGGATTTTTTCTACTATTTCTAGCACAGATCCGATTTATAGGATGACTGGCAGTATGTGGGATTCGAACCCATGCACTCCTGAGAAGGTTGAATCTCTAGGCTCCACTCCGGGCCGGGAAAAGATTACATTACCAATTACATTCGATTGAGAAATTGGCTGTGGTAAAGATCCTAAAGGAGATGCTAGAAATAGACAACAGGAAAAGATGTAATGTAATCGTTTTCGGCTGCCTATTTCTAGCCTCCTATAGGAGCTTTAACACAGCCAAAAACGCCTTGTAATTTAGAACCCTGGTCAAGTGACGAGATCGACACCTGAGCAGGCACCCAACGGAACTTCGAGCGACATCGTACGCTAACGCGGTCGAGACTTTGGACTCCACAGATTTAACGAGCACGTCTGCTCCAGTGTACTCGGGCCCATCCGTCATGAATTGAGGATTTTTTCTACTATTTCTAGCACAGATCCGATTTATAGGATGACTGGCAGTATGTGGGATTCGAACCCCCGCACTCCTGAGAAGGTTGAAAATGTAGGCTTCACTCCGGGCCGGGAAAAGATTACATTACCAATTACATTCGGAATGATAAAATTGTGAAGCAATAAATATTTTTGTTTTGTAAATGAGTTTGGTTTGATTAAATTAACATCACACTAGTATTACATAATGATCGATTGACTATGTCGATACCTGAGCTGACACCCAAAGAAGCCTTATTGTGTCATCGTACTCACGCGGTCTCAGAACATTTCTAATAAAAAGTAGATTGTTCATTGGTTAAAGAACAAAAAAATATTGATATAGAGAAGCAGAGGTGGGTTTTTAGCGGTTAATGTATAATTTGGATTGAAACAAAGGTTGAAGTGAATTATTAACCTTCCGTTCAATAAGGAATTTTTATTTATTAACAAACACAGACAAATACAAATACAAAAATTGTCGACCAACAACAGATCAGAGGCCTAGCAAGGTTGGTCCAAAATAAATCTAGTACTTTACCAGTTTCCAATGACTATCAAGATTCGTCTTAAAATCTTCTACTCTCTTCGAGTACACCACATTATCTGGTAAAGCATTCCACTCATTGACCACTCTATTGTAAAAATAACGTTTTCTTACCTCCCTTCTAAAGCATGATTTATTCAATTTCTGATCATGTCCTCTGGTCCGGCTATTTAAGGCAAAACCTAAGCCTCCCATGTTTCCCTGTTTTATGAACTTGAATAACTGAATTAAATCACCCATAGCTCTCCTATTTTCCAGGTAATACATGTTTAAAGATCTTAATCTGTTATCATAATCAATAGCAGATAGACCCTTAATCATTTTTGTAGCCCTATGCTGTTATTTTTCAAGCTACTCTAAATCTTATCTGAGGATGGGTGACCAAAACTGAACAGCATATTCCAGATGTGGCCTTACCAAACCCCTATAATATGGCAAAATGGTCTTTTTAGATTTAGAAGTGATACTTTTTCTAATATATCCCAACATTCGACTGACTTTCTTACTTGCTTCAACACACTGTTTACTCATTTTGAAATCATTGCTCACCAAAACTCCTAAATCTCTAACAAACTCAATATCTTGGATACTTTCTCCTTGTAAAACATAACAAGGAGCAATAAATGAGTACTTATATTCTTTGCGATTTGAACTGGAAATCTAGGTATTATTAGTATATTGACACGAGAAATCCTTTGCTATTCAAACCTCATAACAAAGTCTACTAGAATGAATGTGGACATCACATTTTACTTCGCATTGACTTTTAAAAAAATAATTAAGATTTCATCAACACACTATTTAAATATTTATTTTTAGAAACTATATTACTTTTTTTACACTCTGCAAAATTATCATTCAAACGAGTTATAATGAATCATATGAGTCAAAATCTCCACCCAAATATCTTATTTATAGATCAATAAAATAAAAATAAGTACATCTGTACCGAAATTGTATATGAGCAACTATTTATTTCTAAAAATACCAGTAAATCTTTTCTTCATTCCAGTTGTGTTACAGCATAAATCAAATACCTTTTTATAAAGCCCATACAGCTGAATGAAATTCGAAGAAACTCCTCAGCAAAGATTTTCCCTTTTATTTCCGATACAATAAAACTCGGCGAACTTCAAACTCATGAATCCGCGCCATGGAATAAAAGCCAAACGAAAATAAACATGAAAAAAACATTCCGTTTTATTCATTCGAAAAGCAACTCTGAGGAGATGGGGTGGTAAAATAAATTACTTTTTCTACGAACGTCACTTCTTCGTCGAAAAACAATCTCCAATTTTTTTTCTCGGAGAAAAACTTTTTCGGCGAATAGTCATGGCGGCTCGTATGAAAACCTCGCAAAATATCATAGCCTTGGTTTATTGCATAGTTGAAGTTCGGCGACAGCGTTTTCCCACTAAAACTGTGTTTTTTCTTTCTCCTCTTATAGCGAAGATTAAAATTTTCCCGAAGTTCGCGCGCGTATCCCACCCTTTGGTCTTCTTCGCACAAATAACGTAGGGTAGGGTGCCTTATTTGGCTAACTATCTCTACTTTGGCTGTTTTTTTTTTATTTCGACAATAGTGTTCGATAAAAGTTATTTAAAACCCTCTGAGGGATAAGCAAATTGGCTGAAGTGTAAACTTGTTTTCACTGCATAATTAATAATTAAATGTAAAATTTTACTGAAAATTTAATTTATTAATTTTTAAAAAAAATGTATTTCTGTATTAAATCTAAATGGTTATAAATGCTAATCAATTCTTTAAATTTTAAAATTTAATAAAATTATTAAATTTATAAATTTTTAAAAATTGTGTGTGTTGCTGGAAAACATGACAGCTAGGAGACGGGTTTATACGTCTGTATCCCTCAAAGGGTTAAAAAAAATCCATATGTTTTGTATATTTTTCGTTTAAAATTGCTTCATAAATACTTTATTAATGAATTTTTTTAACAATATATTAACAATTTGTCTACTACAATAAACAAATGCATGTAAGAAGTATGCATGGTTAATGGTTGTCAACTAAAGTAGACAAGCACGATAAAAGCTTCTGGAAAAGTCGTACTTCGACCTATTCACAGTGCGGTGTGGGAAACTGCTACCACCTCCAAGGTAATAGCACACTCTTACAGCTGTCAACGTGTTTAAGGAGAAACGTTCAACCATATTTTTTTCTTTAATAGAGTCGGGGCCCACTGAAATGGAAGCCGCTCCATCTGTGACTGGCGGTCTTTGAAGAGCCTTGCAAAAAATTGCCAATGTAGTACAAAAAGATAAATGAAAACAAAAACTTGACATTTCTTCATACGTTTTTTGTGTACTTGAACAAAATTAGTGAAAATAATTAATTACAGTTATAAACCTTTGCCAGAAGTCACGCAAAGCCTCAGATATTATTCTTGAAAATGTCCTTCTAACACAACTTCGGCTTTTAATAGTTGGTGTCGTGTCCATGTGAAGAACAATAAATATCCAAGAGTGTGCAAAACACAGCCTGCAATCTCCTTGATGTTGTCGGAGTACAAATTGATGACAAATTGGGAGAATTCCCCAAGCTCGGCTTTTAATATACAATTGATTTTCAATTTTTTTATTGCAGTGTATCAGGATCTTTAAAAACTAGAAATGAGTCACAAGTATCTGAAAGATAAATAAATTAAAAAAAAATTATTTTACAATTATTTTAATGATAAACAAAAATTTAAATAACGCATAGGTACTTGGTTTAAGTTGTTTAACATACATAATTAGTGTCACAGTAACCCACAAATTTTTAATCATTTTTCAAAACAAACATTGGCGATCAAACCCGAAATTTCTGTTAACCCTGTGTCGTATATGAAAACTGACACATACAAAAACTTAAAATACTCAAAGGGAGGGGAAGCGGAGGGGAGAATCTTTTGGTCATAATGTTTTATAGGGCTCGATAAAACCTGACAACCTCTAAAAACCGCCACTCTTATACAGCTTCTGGGCAATATCTTTCTTTTTTTTGCTTAGCCGTTATTAAAAGCACACAGTTGCCGTGGTGTAAAAACAGTGTAACTACAATATTCGTTATGTATAACTTCATTTTTGCTTTATCACTGTTATATATGTGGTTTTATTATATTTAATAGTGTTTATTTGAACCCTAAACTACTGAAATGGTCATGCCTATGGAGATGTCAGAATTACGTCAAACATTGCTATTGTAGCTGCCTCAGTAACCCACAGTCTACCAAAAGGATCCTCAAGGTGGGGATGAGTTACCTCGGCTTATATACTACTATTAACTTTGTAATTAAGAATAGTGGTGGGAACGAGATGGTAAATCAGCGCCACCTAGTTGTTGATGGCATATTGAGGTTGCGTGCGTAGTGAACCGCCACACTATCAAACAAACAAAGCACGCTCCATCCCGTTATCGTTAAATAGTCCATTACGATTTAAAATAGTTGTTAAATTAGATCACACGAATGATTGGCGTATGGTTGACGCATGGATAACAGATTGATCTAGCCATTTGATTGAGGGTATTTTTTATTACTATCATTGTCGTAATTTAAGTTAATAAAGTTATCTATATCTTATATCGTAATACAGTTATAAATTAGTCTTTCTATACTTGTCGGTTGTTCATCTAAGAAATAAAACAGGATAAAAAAATTTACCTTGCTTTAAAAGATCTATTTTTATATGCTTACAAATATTATTCAAAATCTATAAACTGCGAACAAAACTGTTAACAAAACATTAAAAATTAAATTATTTCCCAGAAGTTCGATGGTTTAAAACCGTTTAGCTAACTTTCCCGTATTAACATATTTCGTTAAACTCTTTTACAGTTTAAAACCGTTTTTCTTTAAAACTTTTAAAATACAATACAATTACAATTACAATATAATTACAATTACAATACAATTACAGTTTTTAAAAGTTTATTTTTATTTTTAGAGAGCAAAACTATATTTCAAATCATAATTACACTTTTAATACGAAATATCAGTAATTTTAACTGCGAACAAAACGGTTATCATTTAAAATGAAATTATTTCCCAGAAGTTCGATGGTTTAAAACCGTTTAGCTTAAAATACAGTCCCGAACCATTTCGCTAACTTTCCGGTATTAAACTCTTTCGTTAAGATCGTTTACAGTTTTAAACCGTTTTTCTTTAAAACTTTTAATTTAAAGGATTTGAGTTTAGACTGATATTTTTTTTCAATTTTTAAAAGTTTCTTTTTTTTTATTTTTAGAGAGCAAAACTATATTTCAAATCATAATTACACTTTTAATACGAAATGTCAGTAATTTTTAAATTTTTTTTTAGGTGTAAATAAATTTCTATAGTGCAAATATTTTTTTTAAAAAAATATTTGTCAGTTACATCTTTCCCAAACTGGAATATCAGTATAAGCAAGAAGATATTTTTGGAAGAAGGGCGCGTTTTTATAGCTAAGCCTTCACTCTGAAAGCGATAGGAATTCTGAGCTTTGTTTTTTATTCATTTTTTCATGGCGCACTGTAGGTAAAAGTATGATTTTTTTATTATTATTTTTCCCCATTTTCATTTTTTACGAATAAAAATAATGTTGGATAAGTCGAAAAAGTGGGTAAACTCTTGTTCAAAGTTGTAAGAGTTTTGAAGATAATTTTTTTTTCTTATGGTTTTGTATGTAAGTTGTGCTTTGTGAAGCCGAAATTGAGCTCAGAATAAAAGTAATTGGCTTGTTATGAGATACGTACATTGTTCCATTGAACTTTTCTTTGTTGTTTCTATTATATAATAAAACTTTTCTTAAAGCAACAAGAATATTTAAATAATTTTATTCCAGCATCCAAAAAACAAAACAACTTAAATGTCTTGGAAATGGGTAAAAATGTATAATTGCTATACACACATCGATTTTTAAATTATTTTTAAATAGCATATTTGTGTAGAAAATCATAATTATATTTATTATTGAATGTAAAATTTCTGCGAAACTAGTTTCATTATATTTACAATACATTTTTAAAACTTTATTTTTTTATTAGGTAAGGATGTAATTAATATAATTCTCTAATGAGACCTTAATGGAAAACAAAATAAATAAAAATATAACTGTTACGTTTTAAATAAATTTAATTAACTGTTTAAATAAGCTTAATTGATTGTGTAGGATTCATTTAAAAGAACAATTGAGGGTTTTTTAAAAAATATTTTTATATATTGTTTTATACATTTCATTTGACTTCAATTGTTTCTTAAAATACGAAGATCACGAAAGATATTATCTAACACCTCAAAGTTTGTTTTAAAAATAATATTTTTATCTATAATCGATATTTTTCTAAGTGTTTTAAACTTTAAGACTTGATTAGAAGGTCATTTAATAAAAATGTGTTTTAAATTTTTCTAAACTATCAAAAATAAATCCTTCATTTAAAGGAAATTTAAATGGCAGATATCTGTCTGACTATTTCTGTCAACAGACATAATTTTCGCAAATTTACGAAAAATTACGTCTAGGATCAAACCGGATACAATTTGGGAATAACGTGGGATAAGTTAGTGTTAAGACGATGAGTTTTTGTGAAAGTGTACTGCATTAATGCCCTTAAAAATATAAATTATTAAAATATGTCGTCAATAACCCAGCTTGCGTTCCCGTGAAAAAATATTTTTATTTTAAAACTAATAATTATATGCAAAAACTTAAATATACAATTAACTATATTAATAGAGATATTTCATACATAATAGTTTAATCGTAATACGTTAATAACGTACTTTGATTTTCTTAAAGAATCTTTTTTTTAATAACTTACGAACATATGTTGTTCTACTGTTGCATTTTTAGTTAAATAAAGTGAACTGAAATCTAAACTTTCAAAGTGACAGAATACCTTTAATACCCACTCAAATTGATTTACTGAAATACATTTTCGTTTACAATTAACTATATTAATGTAGATATTTCAAACATAATAGTTTATTCGTAATACGTTAATAACGTACTTTGATTTTCTTCAAGCACTTTTTTTACTAACTTACGAACATATGTTGTTCTACTGTTGCATTTTTAATTACATAAAGTGAACTGAAATCTAAACTTTCAAAGTGACATAATACCTTTAATACCCACTCAAATTGATTTACTGAAATACATTTTCGTAACAAAACATTTCAAACAACATGCAACTCTAATCCCCAATTTCTAACACAAGGGGTCTTTTTGTCGCACCTTATTGAAAAACCCTTAAGGGGATACGGTACCCAAAAATTGGTCAAAATATCGATTTTTTTAGTTTTTACTTCTCATTATTCACAATATCTTTCTGAACATTTACTGAAAGTTTCATAATGATATCGCCTGAAGAAAGTTATTAAATATTTTCTGGAGTCACATTCCTATAAGTTTGAATACGTATTTCGTCTGCTTTCAACCTGTTTTCTCTGTTTCGCGTTTTTCAATTCTTGTGTTTAATATATCCCTAAGGCTTTTTTGATAATTAAGTTAGAATTTTGAAATTTTTAGCACGTGTTCTTATATAAATGGTGCACAAAATTGTGCCTGGAATAAGGTCTACTATGAATAGATGTGTTTTAAAAAATGTTGAATTCAATAATTTGTAATTTTTTTTGTGATTTTCAGTATAAATACATGTTACTTTTTAACTGTAAATCACATTTTAAACTCCAAGCACAGTTATTAAACAAATAGTTCTAAGAACAAACTATAAAAGTTTGGTGAAGTTATTCTCAAAATTGAAAGAGGAAGAGCGTTTTAAAAAAATAAAATTTTTGACTTTTTTAAAAAAAATGAAAAACTACTTGTAAATATTTGTTTTTATTGCTAGAAAATGTTTATTTAGAGTGAAAATTATATAAAACCATTATAATTTACAAGTTTATGTTATTATTTCTAGAAATAATTTTTTGGGTATACCGTATCCCCTTAAAATAAGTACAGCACATAAAAACTAAAATTTTATATCGCCTAACAGAATAAAGGATTTTAAACTCCTTACATGGCCGACCCGCAATCCTGATAAACGCTCAGTCTTGAAAAATTTACTGCTGCCACCGGTAATATAGAAAAGACGGGAACGGACTGGTGAGATACAGTAAAGTTTAAAGTTTTGACAAGGTTGCAACTGTAACAGTGCGTAAAAATTGATTTATAAGACATAAAAGGGTTCATCACCTTTAAAAGGTTTAAAACGTGATGAAAAATCAAAGTGCTCCGTATTTGTCCTAAATACTTCGAGCAAAGCTGTTTTTATTTTACAATAAATTATTATGATTTTGTAATAAAAATATCAAAAAGCGCTAAGATAAACATCAAAAATTTAAATATAACAAGGGTCAGAAAGATGAGAAAGGTACAAGAAAAGTAAAATTGCTTTTTATATTTATTTTTCTTACATATTTGTATTATAGTATTTACTCAAGAAGTGTATTAATTAGTATTTTTTATAAAAAATATATTTCCCTATTAAATGCGATTGGCAAGGAAATTGTCCATGAAAATAAACAATTTCCTCAAGTTTATCTAATTATGCAAAATATATGACAAAGGAAGACACAAATTATGAAAAATCAGTATGGGACAAGTTAAATTACATCAAATGTGAATTGAAAAAAATTAGATGATTTTTTTAGGAAGTGAAGATATTAATCATTTTCACAAAGTCATTTTTAAAGGGATATTAAATAATTTCATCTAGTTTAAAAAATGCTTTTTAACACTTTAATCGCTATTTTTCATAGTTTTGTGAGTAAATGTCTGCTTGGGTAGTAAATGGGTAAAGTGTACATGGAACTTTGTATAAACTACATTAAGGTATACTTATACACTTGAACTTATTTTTTCTAATAGTTCACTTAAAAATCCATTTTTTTTATATTTGATGTAATTCATAAGTGTATGAGGGTACGTGTAAAAATATTTTTTTTAAATTAAAATGTTAGTTAATTAATTAGCATTTTATGCATTAATTAGCATGTTTTTTTAACAATCATTACTCAAGACCTAATTAACTTAAATCTATCGATTACCATGCAAATTAATCACCAATTGATTCGATTCTGAAAGGCGTGAACCTCAAACCAAGTTTATGGCTCTTTTAGTTTTTTGTTTATAATTTGTTATAATAAGCAACATTAAATAAATCAAATTTTTAGAAAAAAAAAACTTTTACATGCAATATAAATTAATTTAAAAAACAAATATTTTTTTGAGGTTCACGCCCTCCCCCAATTTATTCCACAAATAAATAAACAATTCGTTGACTTTAATTTCAACTTTAGTTATCAAAGCAAAGTTACACATGAGAAAAATGAAGTTTTGAGAAAATGGAGGGTTATAAAAGCTAACTAACTTTCATGATTTGGAAGATTAGAAAAACCTCTTTTTATTAGAGTGGAGTATCAGTACAAACTTTATATCATTTTAAAGAGGAAGAATTGGAAATTCTAATGAACT
>CM033275.1:13935824-13973324 GCA_019343175.1 Oedothorax gibbosus | reverse complement strand
CAATTGTCTACATCCATGTGACTACAACTCTTATCCTTATATCCAATTTTAAACTAAATCAATCGAACATAGGTTACATTTTCCTCAAACTAAAACGGGAGTAAGATTAGTTAAGTAGAATAATCACTTGTTTGACAAGTTTAATTTTCTCCGCTCAGTGAGCTAAGGGCGTTGTTAACTAGTAGCGAAGGATTAAGTAGGTAGTATAGTTGAGTTTATAATGCGTGTAAATGTAAAGTTATTTTTGCTGGAATTTCATGGATAAGCAATTAGTTTATTTACTAAAAGAATGTATGCATGGTAAAATTAAACAGCATTATTTTATAAAGAGTAGCATACATTGTATGTTGGTAAAATCCAATATAGTTTCTATAATACTTTATTTGTTTGGTTCTGCAACAAATACAAATAAAACAAACGCTTTGTTAGTAACATTTTTTCAAACAATTTATTTTAGACACAGTTCTTGCTTCATTAGATATGTTTACATTTTAAACAGTTTTTGTAATTATGTGCATTCGGATAAAACGTGAGCAATGCAGAGTATGGGAATAGGCTAGTCACCCTGTTTGAAAACCTGTCAGTTCTATGTTAAATATTTAAGTCTAAAATATTAATTACGTTTCTAATCTATGAAACATTTAAAATTAAATAATACAATACCTTAGTTCAATAATGGAAATATTTCTAATATTATAGAACATTCAACACGCAAAAACAAAACTCAATATTTTAAGTTTAACAATATAAATATAAAATGCACCAATCTAGTTCAAAGAGTTGCCGTTTGGCAACAAACACTTCAATTTACTTAAATGACGTTAAAATATTGTGATGTCCGGCATTTTAAAAAAATCCCATGTATCAGAAGCTACATCGATGTTTTAGAATAATTAATTGAATATTTAGAGAAAAAATAGCTTTATGTTGTATACAATTAAAATGATACATTTTTTCCCAAAATTTAATGCATCCTTCGTAATGCTATTTCAAGTTTTGAAAAAATTAAATAATTAAGTTTCTGAACAAATATATTTTTTAATAATGCTTTTCCCTTAAGGAATGTCCACCAAATATTGAACAACATTTGTGGAGTAAAAATTTAAAAAAAAAAAAGATTATGTATTACATGGGTACATTTTAAAAGGATGTAATGTAATATTTATAAATATTTAATAAATGAATTATGCCTCAATCTAATAAAAGCTAAGTTAAATTAAGTTTAAAAATTTTGAAGACTATAAATATTGAAAATTAAGTGCGTCTCAAAAAACCTTTTAAGCTTAATATATAAATTTTTTTAAAATGAATTACCTTTTAAACTAAATGAAGGAACAGTAATGCATCGTCAAAATCAATTCAAACACTCTGAACTTAAAAGCTAACTAAATCAAACGCATATTACCTTTAACCATGAATAAAAACTTAAGTGCTTTTCATTCAACCTATTTCTTTAAATCAGAAACTAAATGATTCATCAACTTTCAAAAAAAAATCTACCACACATTAGTTTGCAAAAAATGCAAGCGTTGTAATTATTAAAGAGTTTAAAGTATATCATGTCAAGGGGCTGGGGAGCCCAGTCGGTTAGGCGTCCGCCTAGCATGCGAAAGGTACCAGGTTCGGGTCCGGGCATCGCCAAAATAACTACCGACCTATAAACGGCCCGTGCAGTCCAAAATGTCCGACGAATAATACCCCGTGTAGAGGAGTGCACGTTAAATATCCTCCTGAGTCCCAACGCTGCGTACGATGTTGCCCTTAACGATTGTGTTGGGTGCCTACTCAGGTGTCGGCTCGTCACTTGACTGTGGTTCTAAAATACGACGCCCATCGCCAATAGCCCTCGTGAAGCTCTAGTGCGACGATATTTCAAACTAAACTAAATACCATGTCGCCCAGACGTATGGTGGTTTGATCTTCGCTTCTCATGCGAGTGGGCATGTGTTCGAATCCCGGATAAGGCAAGGATATTTGTGTTGTCCTGAGTACATATGATATGTGAGTCCAAAAGTCCGGTGGGTGGTCATAGCAGAGTACCATGGGTGCAGGTTGACTGGAAGAATGTCCCTCCCCACCAGTGACGTGCCTAAATGGAGCAGTTGGCGCCTTCTCGGAGCAGAAAATCAGACTTCCAACTCGCATGGGAGCTCAAAGCCTCGTACCAATTTACCCTACCCTACGTCACGACTCGCGTTAAAAGATATGCGCGTCCATGGGTTTTAAGGATGCATAAAATCGAAATGGCGCAGTTAATACTGATTCGGTGTTGCCAAGCACAGTATCTCTTTTTTATTCTATAACCATGAGTTTAAAAGAAATAGTTCGTATAAGATTATTCTAGCTCTTCAGCAGACCTAAAATTGACCAATATTGCAACTAGGATTAAATGGATTTAGCCCTGCAACAGTGTATTTATGCCCAATTCCCGAAATATATTCGATAGTGTGGGTTGACCAGTTTATTACAAACAAAACAAAAAAAATGATTTATGTGTGTTTCAACTGCCATTAAAATGATAATAACAGGTTTTTTAAAAAGTTCACCAGTGTCTTATTACAGTTAAAATAACAGCAATAGGTCGCTTAAAAGTTACCTTTTTCTCCTGTCAGTGTTTTAACCTATAAAATGACAGCAATATGACTCTTAAAAATTTACTTTTCTCGCCAGTAGGAGTTTTTCACTGTTAAAATGACAGCAATAGGGCTCTCAAAAAGTTACTTTTCTTGCCAGTAGGTTTAGGCGTTTTTACTATTAAAATGACATCAATAGGACTCTTGAAAAGTTACCTTTTCCACCAATTCAGTGATACGTTTACACCTCTTACCAATATTGTGCTTACAACTACCAGTCTACTCCATTCAATCCATTGAATGTCACCAGAAAAAAATACAATGTTACTTCCAGCCATATCAACCCACCCAAGCAATTTGGTCAAGACAACACAACCCCCTCCCCCCTCCTCACAAAAAAACCCCAACTAAAACAAAACCAAAAGGGTACGGCGACGCCAGACGATAAATAATGTATGCCGTCCCTATCTCCGTCCCTGATTGGATGAATTATTTAGCCCTTGTATCAAAACAAACCATTCATTAAGATCGGACCGAGATTGTTTTTAATGTGCCCGGGTAAAGAGTACCCGGGTACTGGGGGGGAAGGAGATGGCCCTGATTGAATTTTTGAGAGAGTTCCGGTATGAATAAGTAACGTGGTTTATAAAGAAAAGTTTCGCCTGAAGGGTATTTGGGTGTTAAGGAAGGAACGAGGGGGTGTCGGTACTTGTTCGTTAAAATGATTTGAAGTGTGTTTATTTGTAAACCAAGGTGATTGCAAAATTACATGTGAATAACACATGGAATTCTGCAGTCACCTTGATGTAAAGCAATTGAATATAACCATAAGTGTAACGCAATTGATTTTTGTCACCTATGTTTACGTTACAAAAATATCGGTTTCCTCATAAAAATGGTTCCTAGTTGCTGCAACGGCTGTGTAGTGAAATGTGTCACCATATTTTTGGTATTAGTTTGAACAATTCATAATGTTGTAGCTACTTAAGGGGGACCGGAGACTCCATTGAAGCCCATGTTAAAATGACTTTTTTATGTACCTTTTTCTCAGAATCTGTTTGATACATTTTAATGAAGTTTTTACTAGTTATTAAATAGATATTCAACCATACTTTACTGGAGGCATTCTTAAAAATTTTGTTTAGTTTTTAAGTTATAAATTTGTAAGTGATACTACATATTTTTGACCTAAAAAACATCAATAATATTAAAACGAAAAAAAAAGTTGATGGTTATACTCAAATCCCTTCAGCGAATTTTAGGAACCAACTCTTTAAATACGTTTAAAAAATGTCAGGTTGATACTTACAGTAGATTCTGAGAAAAAGGTACACGCACATTGAAAAAGTAAGTTTTGAGATATACGCGTTTAAAGTAAACAATTGTGGTTTCTTACCTATAACACGCAAGAACATTTTACCTGAACAACATTTTTTTAAAAAATATATCAAAAATACTTTCAGTACTTGAACCTTTTAGCTTAAGATATCGTTGTAAAGCTAAGATTGCACAGTTTAAGAAACACAAAACATTGAAATGTTATTTTTGAAAATTTTGAGGGGTCTGGTCCCCCTTAACCATATTTTTGATGAAACTAAGCACACAAGCTTTAACGTTGCATTTTTGAATTAAGAAAGTTTGGGACAGGTTGTTAGGAAAAAGTGTGTTATAAACAATAAGATTTTCTATACATACAATGTGCTTCGACTACAACTCTTATTTTTACCCCCAATTTTAAAATAAATATAGCATTATATTATTATTTTTATTATTATTATTTATTTTAAAATAAATATAGGAAAAAGTGTGTTATAAACAATAAGATTTTCTATACATACAATGTGCTTCGACTACAACTCTTATTTTTACACCCAATTTTAAAATAAATATAGCAGTGGTTTTATTGTGCTCAAACTAAATTGGGAGTAATATTAGTTAAATAGAATAATCACTTGTTTGACAAGTTTGTCTCTATTGAGAAAAGATAGTTGTTAACTAGTAGAAAAGGTTAAAAGGTTTTAGGAAAAATTAGACTTAGAATAATTATAAATTAAACACGTCATTTTATTGTTTTTAAAAACTTCCATAGACTAGTACTGATTTTATAAGGGGGCTGGGGATCCCAGTCATTTAGGCGCTCGCCTAGCATGCGAAAGGTCCCAGGTTCGTGTCCGGGCATCGCCAAAATAACTGCAGACCTATAAACGGCCCGTGCAGCCAAAACTGTCCGACGAATAATACCCCTTGTGGAGGGAGTGCACGTTAAAATACGCTCTAAAGTCCCCACGCTGCGTACGATGTCGCACTTAACGGTTGCGTTGGGTGCCAACTCAGGTTGAGGTTGAGCAAATTATAGGAGCAAAGTTATCAAAGTTGTATGACAAAAAAAAAGGTTTGACAAAAAATAACAAGATTCCAAGGTTATGGGGATATTTAATATTTATGTGTGCATTATTAAATCAAAAAAGTCATACAAATATATAAAATACAGTTTCTAGAAAATGAATTATGTAGAAACCAGAAACACTATAACATGAGATATCTATTTGCTGAAAGTAACTCATCGCCCACACACATACCAAAACGTAAAGTGAAATGTGAATTGGTAACTTTATCTCTAATCTAATAGACCGGGGCTATAAGATGATTTTAAAAACTTTAAAAAAACTTTGGGAGACGTATTTGGGGAATATAAAGTATATAAGAGGGGTGTTTTTTCTAAGGTTATGAAAGTCATTTGAGCGGAATGGCAAACTAATATTTGATGATATAACGTTTTATTATCATTTTATATCCTAAGGAGGGTTTCACTAAAGTTTGAAAAGTTTTTATAATTGAATTGGGGGTCTGAAAATTACAATTTTTATTTTGAAAAAGAGCTCATGTGTTTTTAGTTCGTGAATTTGGTATAAAAATAAGTTGTTTGCGTTAATAATTGAAATTATGAATACATTTTAAAAGTATTAGTGATTTGTTTAATACTATATTTTTCCGTTCGTTCAGTCCGTCCGTCCATCTTTCTCTCTGCCACTCACTTTCATAGCCCAAACTACAAGGGCTGCAGGCAAGTTTTATCCGTCAAAAAAATTCAGCGCATCGAAATTAGAAGACATTGAAAATCTCGGAAATAAATTCGAATTTAAAGTACTTTATTTGTTGAAAAAAATCAATGCTCATTTCAAAAGCATAAGAAGCCTTTTTTTATTAAAATTAAATCACCACTGACATTCACAACAATTGCTTGAGAAACTTTATTTCTTTTCAATAATAAATTAAAAGTAATTTTATTTTGCGGCATAAATCAGTTGGACATGACGTCAAAAATATTTCACTAAGTGATTATTTGATTGTATGTTGATGTAAAATGTTTTGCTTCTATTTCAAAGCGAGGGGAATATTATATACTATTTATTCTCTGAACTTAAATTAATTTAATAAATGATAATAAATAATGACGGGATTTCGAAAGAAAATAAATGTAACTAGCCAAGTTTAGCGTGTAAATGTTAAAGGGACGCGGTACCCAAAAATTAAATCCAGTATTTTTATCGCTAGCATTCAAATTAAACTATTTTTACAAAGAACTAACATTCAATAAACATATACGAAAAAATAAGTTTTTTTTAAATTAAAAAAATTAACGTTTTTTTTTTTCAAAATGCTACTCCTTCTACAATTTAAAGAATTTTGTAATGATTTTTTTTCAAAATGTTCCCACACAACATCTATTAATAAAAGTTGGCATGGATATTGAGCTATCAGTTAAACAAAAAAATTTATTTAGCTTTATGTATAAAAATGGTCAAAAAATAATATTTTTTGTAAATTTTCACCTTCATCATTTTTTTAAAAAATCTATTCACACTAGACCTTATCCTATACCAACTTTTGTAAAACATATATGTTTCAACACAGGAAAATTTTTATGGAGTTCTACATTAATTTACCTAAAAACCTTAGGGTTTTAACCATTCACAAGCTGAAAAAATTAAAAATTTAAAAAATCAACAAAAAATTTTAAAAACCATTTTACCAAACCACTATAGCATTTTCAATAAACCTCCACCATAATAAAATAACCCTTCTTTTTTGCAATATCCTTAGCTCACAGCATTCGAGCATGTTTAATTATTTTCTGGGCAGCCCTAAATTTTGGGAAATGCGTCCCCTTAAATATAGAATTAATATCGTGTTCGGCGCTGTTTTTCCTGTTGAACACCAATGTTGTGTTTAAGCGGATTAAGAGACAAATATTTGCTACAAACCTACTTTTTTTCGTTTAAGGTTAGCTAGGATGAGTTTTGCTTACGATTCTATTCTCACTATATACTTCTACTTCCTCACGATACTATTTCATTATTTCCGTATTCACCACTACAGGTAATCCTCTAAATCTATCCCACCATGTGATTAAATACCGCATCAAAGAAGTTTTTTTTTACTTGCTACTTGGGATGATGATATTACTATCAATATTCAAAGTTATCACAATTTCGCTTAATTTTAGTAATGTTAATCAATTAATTTTCAGTGATTTTGCAATGTTTCTGTAACAATATAATAGCTAATTCATAGTATCGTTTATTTTTCGCGTTCACGATACATTTCTATTTCCTCATGATATTCCCGTATTCTTCCTTACCATTTCCAATCAACAAGAAATCTCCTAAATCTATTCCCCACTGTGTCTAGGCCTAGACAAGTGAATAAATACCGCGTCCACTCAAAGAAGCTCAATTTCACATTTTTTTGCTATCAGAGAGCTCCTTCTTTTGTTAATAAATATTTAGTGTATTAATACGAAAACATTGCCAACTCTCACTAAAATTACTAAATTAAAAGTACTAAAATTAAATGAAAACGTGTAATTTGGGATGGTCCTAGTAATATCACAATCTCAAGTAGAAAATTATAACGTTGTAGAAGTGTATCTATCGTTTATTTACATATATGTAACTGTGACTTCACTGTGGGCGTAGCCACTACAGTCGTCCATTTTTACGAATAATACATGCAAAGAATATAACAAGTTCGCAACGCTTTTTTTTGTTCGTTTCAGCCTAGCTGAGATAGTTTTTCTTACGATATTATTTCCACACTCACGATATTGTTTCACCATTTCCGTATTCATCACAACCATATCCAATCAACAAGAAATCTCCTGAATCCATCCCACCGATGTGTCTAGCTTAGACATGTGATTAAATACCGTGTCCACTCAAAGAAACAAGTGGCGTCAGACAGTGGTCAGTGAGGGATGTTCCACCATTGACCGTAGAAGAGCTGACTCATCAGTGGCTTGACTCGTAAGGAAAGATGGGGTGGGGGGAGGGGGGCTACTGATGTATGGATTAATTTGTAGGATGACGGTCTTGTTTATTGGATGGTGATAAGTAAGGGGATGGGAATGTGTAGTAAGATTATTAGAAATGTTGGTTTCTAAGGGGAAGGTATTTTAGTTTTCTTTGGCCTATTCAGTTATGTATACAAATAAATAAACGATTTCAAGTAACTAAAGAAAATGATTCATTTGACTGCACACAACTGACTTTTTTACATTAGTCAAAACGGACAAACCAAGCTAGTCAACATAGTCGTTAAATGACTCATTTTTCATAAGACTAAAAAAATATCAAATGGTATCGAACAAGTCCATTATGAGGTTATATTTTTAGTCCTATTTAGTAGAAGATCTCCTTCTCCTTCTGGTGTACGTATACACTTGAACTTTTTTCTTCTAATATTTCACTTAAAAATCCAATATTTTTATATCTGATATAATTCATAAGTGTATGAGGGTACGTGTAAATTTTTTTAAAATTTTTTTAATGTTAATTAATTAGCATTTTGTGCATTAATTAACATGTTTTTTAAACACTCATAACTCAAGAACTAATTATCTCAGACCTATACAATTACCATGCAAATTAATCACCAATTCATTTTGAAGGGCGTGAACCTCAAAACAAGTTTGTGGCTCTTTTAGTTTTTTATTTATATTTTTATAATATACAACATTAAAAAAATAAATTTTTTTAGAAAAAAATAACTTTGACATGCTGTATAAAATTAATTTAAAATTCAAATCTTCTCTTTTGAGGTTCACGCCCTCCCCCAACTTATTCCACAAATAAATAAACAATTCTTTGACAAAATGTTAATTTTAACTTTAGTTAGCATTGTTTAAGCAAAGTAATGAGAAAAATGAAGTTTTGTGAAAATTGAGTTCAAAGGTTATAAAAGCTAACTAACTTTCATGATTTGGAAGATTAGAAAACCATCTGTAACTATTTATAAGAGTGGACCATCAGTACAAACTTTACATCATTTTAAAGATGAAGAATTGGAAATTCTAATGAACTTAAAAACAAAAAAATGCCTAATTTGGTTATTTTTGGCCTTTTCTAGTGTGTATGTATGCCTTAACTCAATTATTCTTCTTGAATAAATTTCTGACAATCCACCTCTTTTCCGAGATCGTGGCCATATTTTAAGAGGTTGTGAGTTCGAGAAAATAAACTGGCTTTAAAGTTTTTGTCTCAAACTGTTTATGACATATTTTACTTCTTTTACATTAACCCGAGCGGTTTCAGAAGAATAAAATTTAATATCACAAATTGATTTTTGTGAAAACACACTTCAAATTGTGCAAAGTGTTTTTCTAATGTCAGAAATCCCCGACTGAAATATTCACTAAATTGAATAAAAATAATGTTCTTTTTCATTTAAAAAAAGTTCTTCAAGTTTATTCTTTTATACACTTGAGGTACCTATACATTTCTAATTTAATTTTCGCTTATATATAAGTTCGGTTGTGTTAAATTTAATTTGCGATGTTACATAAACGTGTTTTTTAGTCTCATACTTAGCTTTTTTCATAACGTTATTATGCGATGTTATTTCAAGGAAATAGAAGCAGAAATAACTTAAAATGTACATTCTATCTCAGATTCAATTTATTTTTGGTTTCAAAGTTAAAGATAAATTTTGACAACTCTGGTTTCGAAAGTAATCACGTAGTATATTTGCTTATAATTTTAGTTTTACCAAGAATTTAAAATTAAGTAATGGGATATGATTTCAACCATAAATCTGATATGGATCTCTACGTTAAAGCATTAGTGAATTTTCGTTTTCTTTTATAAGAAACATAATTTAATACTTCTACTGGTGTAAAAAAAGTAATATTTTCATTTGTAAAACGAACTATTATATTCTAAATTTCAAATTTTAATGTTCTGAAAGTATTTATGAAATATATATATATAAATTTTTGAAAGATGGTGTGATTAATATAAACAAAAATAAATTATGTTATACTTTATCAATAACATTTTAAGAAATACATAGTATAACTGGTAAAATACAAATTGAATATGTATAAGCGATTAAGTTAACAAAATTAATTTTACATTATTTTATTAAAACGTATCTAACTGTATCATACCGATTGGTTTATAAAAGCATCAGTGTTATTGCTTACTTAAGTTGACCGGGGGCCCGGATGGCCGAGTGGTTTGGACCGTTAAGATAGCAGTCTACGCGCTGTAACGTGTGCGGGTTCGAATCCCGCCTTCGCCCTGGGTGTAATTTCCTTTATCTGTGACCATAAAAATCCTTTCTGTGTCTGTCTTTCTTGACGAAGGCTTACATAAGAGGGTCTCTGATCAAGCACACAAGTCGGAATATATATGTACCCTACCCCCTTCCCCCTAAATTGACCTTTGAAAGGATGTTTTTAGATATCGCTTAAAGAGTTGTCACATTCATTTTCTGAAATAAATAAATCTATTGAAATAATAATTATACCATCATCTTAACTAAACATAAAGTACTAAAGTAGCAATTGAAGGGAATTATATTACAAATATATCCAGAAGTTCTTAAAGAACTAAAATAGCCTACTTTCCTGTTACTTAAATACTTACTGAAATTCTAATCGGGAAACAACTAGGTTCTTAACAGTAAATATCATCAACAACCGTTTCTACACTAGATTTATACACATTAGAAAAAAAATCGCTTAACACAGCATCCAGCTATAACATAAACTTCTAAAAGCCAAAATCAACTATTTTCCTTAATATTCTTTTGCAAATTAACTTAATATTATTTATCGTCTGATCGATTTATTTGTAGTTCGAAGAATAATTAAATATTTATTAATAACAAAAGTAATGAAACTACTCCAAACTGCATTAAAAAAATACGAAATGTAAATTAACGCTAAGCATAATTGTATGCAAAAAATATGTCTTGCCGCTTTCTTGGTAAACAATAAATGAATAATCAAAGAATCATATTGTGCTACATTTTATGACGTCATTCCAAACTTATTCATGACAAAATTATTTTGCTTTAAATATTTTTAAATAAATAAATTTTCTCATGTCATTGTTGATTTGGCAACAGTAATCTAAATGACTCAAAATTGAATTCCAATGCTAATTCAATGGGAAATTCGCCGACAGATAGTACATTTATGTCCGTCCGGACGTACAGAGAGGCGGGCAAAAAGTATGAAAGTTTGGTCCCTGAGGTCATAGCTTTCTAACAAAAAAAGAATTTTTTAAATCAGGTGTATAGAACCGATTTTTAAGGGGGGTACGGACAGACAGACAGATGGATAGACAGACGGACAGACAGACAGACGGACATCGACCGCATGTCAATACCTACTTTTTCATTTCTTTAATTCTTTCGAATAAAAAAAAAGAAAAGTAGGTTAAAAATCTATTGAAATAATAATTTTATCATCCTATTAACTAAACATAAAGTACTGAAGTAGCAATTGAAAGGAATTCTATTACAAATATAAAAATGTAGTTATAAAATATACCTAAAACTTTGCATTTCTAGTTATGTATAACGCTAAAAAAATATTTTTAAATATACTTAATTTAACACCCAATACAACTAATCAAATTATAAATATTTTGAATTATTATTTTATAATAGGTGTTAAAATATATATAAAGTTTTTTTTTTATAAAAAAAGGTTAAAGAATGGATAAATATTGGTGTAGTTATGCCTAAAACTAAATCATCTATCAAGATTTTACAGATTTCAAAGAGCACATCACAATTCGTAAATATGTAAATAAGAACATTCCATAAATTTAAAAATGAAGATTATCTTACATTCATCTAAAACATAAATATAAATTTTTTTAAATGTATTTTAAAACTTTTAACTAATTCAATTTATCATTCTTTAAACTAGAAACACAAATTAAAATTAAAATTTATCCAAAATAAAATATCACTAATTTCTTTATTAAACCGTTTAAAGATATAGGCAAGAAAAGGCAGTTTAAAAAAAGGCAAGACAAATAAAATAAAAGCATTTCGAAGTACTATGCAATAAAGTCTTGTTAAAAGTAATGTTCTTTGCTTTATCAAATTAAGATGTAACTGAACAGAATTTATCAAAGAAGATGGTCCACATACCCGCTAAAGGAAACGTCAGTTTTCATTTGCGATACAACATTTTGGAATAAATGTTATTTTGGTTCTTCGTGTAGGAACAGTTATATAGTCCTAAGGTTGGTTGGTAGACATATATTTTCAGGCTTGTGTGCTTGGTCACAAAGACCCGCTTATAAACCATCGTCAAGAAGGACAGACACGACATACACACACATACAAGACAGATGCTGCCATCTATCGCCACCTCCATAATTTAGACATGTCCCCAAAGGGGGCCTTCAGGTACATTGCTGTATATAATTATTCTAAACTTATCAATGTTAATCTTTTGAGGGATAAGCAAATTGGATGAAGTATTAACTTGTTTTCACTAATAGAAAATAACATTTCGAAATTTTAAGTGAAAATTTAATTTCTTAAATTTTGTTAAACTAAATTTCTTTAAAAGAAGATAAAAATGTCGCATCACTCTTCCAATTTTAAATTTTTTGTAGTTATGTTCCTGTTTAAATATGTCTTTATGTGTAAGTTTAACTGAATAAAACGATGTCTTTAGTAAAGTAAACTACATATCTGTTAGTTTACTTAAACATTTATAGCAGATGCCTTTCTAACTTTCCAACTTCGTGTATAGTACGAAACACGTTCGACGTCTTATTTTATTTCTTGAAGTGGGCTTTTAACTCTTAAAAACGATGGTTTTAGATCGAAATAAAAAAATATCTTAATTTGTTTATTTTGTGTGTTCTCAAGTACAGTTTAACTTTTCAAAACGAATTAATTAAGATAAAATAAAAATTTCGTAAAATTACAGCACATTTCGTGGTCATTGTTTTACATCCCTGTGTTTTAAAGTTTATTTTACAACAAAAAGATGTTTTCTTGATGTACACAGAATCTCATGAACAACCTACTACAATAGCGTTTATTAAGAGAAAATGGGTACATCCAACCACTGCCAATTAAGTTAAGCAAAAGTTTTTACCGGTTCTACACAACAAATACACCATCATATATAAATTTACCGCACAAGATAATAACCTCAGAATTAAAAATCATCCTCAAAAAATTCAAAATACTAGTAATTGATGTAAGCTCTACACATATGAAAATTGTGCATTATGTGACTGAAATAAATAAATGTTTTCTTGAGTACATTTTCTTGAGTACTTGAGTAATAAATGTTTCTTCTGTACATTCTGTTGTATTCATGGACATTCTGACTGTATTTAAGACGAATTGAGATAAACCAAATAAAAAAGTTTTATTTTCAAGATCAATAGCATATTTTACACTGTTAAAAATTTTGTGCTAGGTTTCACCATGATATTGGTTCCTAGTAGCTGCAACGCCTGAATGGTGAAATGTTTCACCTTTTTCTCGGTGTTTGGTTGAACCATTTTTCTGGATTTGGAAACAAAAACCTGAGAAATGGTTCAACCGAATACCAAAAATATGGCGGAACGTTTCACCATTCAGCCGTTGCAGCTACTACGAACCAATATCATGGTGAAACCAAGCACAAAATTTTTAACAGTGTAGTGTTTATTATTAAACTAAACAATTTGCATTACACAATCGCATCTTAAAAATTATAAACAAGTCATAAACATCTTCGAGACACTGGTAAAGGATGGAAGCGCTACCAACAACATAAAAACCTTTTGTTTAATCTTTAGCATGTCAAAGGCAAGATAACAACCAATATTAAATTTTTAAACTCGACTTCTGAAACTAAGTAAAACGGAGTGACAACTACCACTTAAGTAAGTTCGAAACTTTCATAAAACTACATGCATAGTTATAGTCTTTGAGTCACAATAAAGTTGTCGCGTCAAAACATTCTGCATAGTTCAAAATTTTTTTGGAAGAGAACAGTTTCAGAATACCTAGGTAACCGTGCTGTTACAAATGCAGCATATTGCAATTTTTTCGCTTGTATCTGTGATACGTAAAATTGAAAGTTATTGTGTTAATACTCCAAAGTATTTTGTGTTTGACATTATTATGTAGGTGCTTTTTAAAAGTTAGTTTCGTGACATTAATTAAATGTGTCAATCTTAATTTTGATTAAATTTAGATATTTCCTTCTTGTTTCATTTTGGCCGACAGCATAATTTAAAGTTGATTACAAAAAGTCATATTAAAATAGTTGGGGTGAAGTCTAACTTTTTTTACATAAAATGCCACGAAGTTAAGTGTTGTAGAATTTCTTTTCATTTCTTATATTTAAACTATTTCAACTAAGTAAAGAAATTTTAATAAAATGTTCTGACACGTTACCAGCGAATATATTAAAATTGTCACCAAATAGTTTAAATAAAATCCCTAAAAACTTCTACGAAATTAAAAACTCAGTAGTTGGTAAGAAACATTTCGAGTAAAACTTTGATATAGATGGCTTGGAATACAAGTGAGCCAAATCCATGAAAAGCTTCTTTGTGCTAAATATATTTAAAGTTAAGGCTTTATGTCAAAATTACATCTTAAGTTAAGAGATAATTTTGATAAAAAGCCTTTTGATACATTTAATTCATAGGCATACACTGTTAAAAATTAGGCACTTTGTTTCACCAAAAATATGATTCCTAGTAGCTGCAACGGCTGTGTGGTGAAACGTTAAACCATATTTTTGGTATTCGGTTGAACCATTTCTCAGGTTTTTGTTTTCAAATCCAGAAAAATGGTTCAACCAAACACCGAAAAAAAGGTGAAAAATTTCACTACACAGCCGTTGCAGCTACTAGGAACCAATATCATGGTGATACTAAGTACAAAATTTTTAACAGTGTATGCAGTTTTAAAAACTGGAAAGCAAGGGAAATTAGACAAAGAGGTGCCATCACCTTTAGTTTTAAACCTTAATCTGGAAACCCTGGCTAGAAAAATAGCAGGTTTATTTTTTTGAGATGTATAGTCGGCTAAAGTATCTTTAGTTCAACGTAAGCAATAATGTTTTATAGAAATAATTACATTTATAAACTTGATTAAAAACCGTTTATAAACCATCCTTTAACTTTGATAAATCAATTGATAGAAATATCCCATATCATTTCAGCAGTTGAAACTATTTGATATAATATGTACAATGTATTCAATTCTCCCTAGCGATGTTCAGAATCCGTAAAGTTTCAATACGTCTGCGTTTCAAGATTTCCCCTGCTGAGGATGTTATGGAATTTGGAATGTCCGTTATGTTGAATATAAATTGACCATTTGTGAAGGGAAGTTTTTGATTTTTAGACATTTCTGCCCACTTGTTGGGTTTTTTTTAGTAAAAATGTATCACAATATCCCTATCGCTAGACACGTAAAACTAGGAATAGAAATAACCAAAAAGACACCGATTATATCGTAGCAAAAAATTTAGGAAAACAAATTGTTTGACACAGGATTCTTTGACGGTTTTTTAAATAGCCTCCGTACGAAATTAATTTCAATTCCTCCCATTATTTAAATCGACATAAAGCCCTTAATACCGTCAAATAAATTATAGTCACACTACGTTTTTACATGTAAACATTGATGCGCGATTACTAAATTATCAATCAGATTGAATAACATTTAAGTATAGGTTCGCACTATTTTGGTAGCCATTATGTCAAATCTATAAATAAAAGCAGATACCCTTCCACTGCAGCAGAAAACAAATGCAATCCATATGACAACAATACATGAAAATTTATTTTTCAATATTAGCTTAACAGTTCATTTTGATGTGCCATAGCAATGCCAAAATCGAATTGGAAAGTGTACAACGTATACATTCAGGTATATTTTAGTATAATACTGAACAAATATACATAATGTAATGGACTATAATCAGCTAAAGTATCTTAAATCAAAAGTAGATTATAATAATTATTATTATAATACAGGGTGTCCGTAAAAGAATGTCCAAGTTCTGTTACCCTGGCCGCCTCGTTCACCTGACATCAAGCCTTGCGATTTCTTCCTTTGCGGCTTCGTTAAAGATCGGGTCTACGTTCCACCCCTACCCCAACTATTTACCAACCTTGAAAGGTAGAATTGCACAGGATGTTGCTTCCATTACTCCGGACTTGCTGCAGACAGTATGGGAAGAATTGCATTTTCGTTTGGATGTGTGCCGTATCACTAAAGGCGCACACATTGAGCACTTATAGGAACAACTAGGTTATTTTCCTTCAATGTCATGCATGATTTGTTATATTTAGTATAAAATAAACTCCTGTAATATACCATTAAACTCGGACATTCTTTTACGGACACCTTGTATATTAATATTAATAATATAATGAAAATATAATAATATAATAATAATAATAATAATAATAATAATAATAATAATAAATAATAATAAATAATAATATAATATAATAAAATAATAATAATAATAATAATAATAATAATAATAATAATAATAAATAATATATAATAATAATAATAATAATAATAATAATAATAATAATAATATAATAATAATACATCATTGAGTAACTCTATTACAACTGATTAATTAAAAACCATCCTTTAATTTTGATAATTCAATGGATAGAACTATGCAATGTTATTTTAACAGTTGAAACTATTTGATACGACATGTACAATGCATTCAAATCTCCGGTAGTCAAAATATTCAGTTATCCATCTCCTACAATAAAATATTCTTAGTTTCCGATATTGTGTTACTATTACTGAACATTTGAAGACTTTTGTGACCGAAAATGCTTGCCAACACATGTATTCAATTATAATTTAGCACAATACAGTAACATAAATTAATCTTGATTTCCATTTTTTTAAAGCAAATTTAATATCGAGTTACCATTACTAAACATTTAAAGACTTATCATGACCTAAAATGGCTACCAACATCCGGTTCAGCTTTTTATCTTTTATTTTTTCAGCAAGTCGAATATATTGGATGGAGAGAATTTTTGCATGTCCCATTATTTCCCCATTGAAAATGACATTTATATATTGAATGGTCATTCTTCACTGTAACAGGTGCCGGTGACATTGGGGTATATTAACGGGCAATTCGGTCAGTGCTTGGTCCGCGGGAAAGTTTGGCCTAAAACAGATGCGTTTGGTATAAATTTGAATATAAAGTGTCAAAAAAGAGGTCTGGTTTAAAAGTTAAAATGATATATGGTTTATGGATGTTTTTGCGAAAGATGAAGATTGAGATATTGGAAAATGAATGGTAGGATTTGTATAATTTTTAAAAGTAGGATAGTGTTCCCAAAAATAGGTAAAATTATAATGTTCTTAAATTATGTTTGTTAGACATTAGTTTAGTTTAGTTTGAATTATCGTCGCACTAGAGCTACACGAGGGCTATTGGCGACGGGCGTCGTATTTTATTTGTTAGACATTTAAAAGTTACTTAGAACTTACTTGGTGAATCTAAGGAAAAGGACTAAAGGATCTAAAAAAAACTTTTAATTAGTTATTTTAAGTTTTTTTTTTTCAAATCACTTTTCTTTTACAAAAAATGAATAAAAAATGAAGTTATACGTTTTTACCTTCTGAGGGATAAGCAAATTGGTTGAAGTGTAAACTTGTTTTCACTGCATGGGATTAAAATTCAAATTTTAAACAGAAAAGTAAAACCTCTTAAATTTTTAAAGTCATATTTCTATTGCAGATGATTATAAATTACTCCTCCATATTTTAAAATTTTTAAATTTAGTAAAATTATAAATTTTATAATTTTTAAAAAATTAGGTGTTTTTCTGGAAAACCTGACAGGTAGGTGACGGGTTTATACGTCTGTATCCCTTAGAGGGTAATTAGGAAATGAAGGTGTTAATGGCATTCACAAAGTCGTCTTTAATGGGCTAAGAAGGAACAATGTTACCAGACTAATATTTTTGTGGTGAAGGCTTAATCCATTTCTGCATGTTAATTATAGTGAATGGTGTGGTGTCACATCTTTTAGTTCCACCAAATTTCTCCGTAGTATTTGAAATTAGAAACAAACCACAATTCTAAATACACTGCTCAAAACAATTAGGGGAGCACTTTCTGTACTTTTGTTAACCTTTCAGTTTCAACTTTTTATTTTTTCATTTTAAAAATCTTAACTTTGTGAAATAGATTCATTATTTATCTGCAATGAAATAATAAAATTCAGGGGTACAAAATCTTAATTTTTTAAACTAAAATTTAAGGGGAAAAAATGGTATCATTACTTTTGAATAAATTATAACAATAATTTTTCAAAACTTTATTCATTAAAAAAAATTTAAATCAATTTTTAAACATCTAAGAATGGAAGCGTGAAGAATTTAGGGTCAATTTATTTCATAAAATTTTTTGGAAGTGCATTTTATTTTACCATGTTTTTCATAATTTCATTTAATTAAAACAAACATTATTTAATTCTTCAAAAGACATGATTCTACCATCTAGCGATAAAGAAGTGCGAGCTCAACTTAGTAAGAAAAAAATTCGCATGCTGATGATTCCAAATGGAATCATTGGGGGGTGAAAGGGTTTAAACCATAACCATGCATTCCCCTAATTCTTTTGAGCAGTGTATTAATCGCATATTTTGCAGCATACAAAATGAAACACGCATAAAATGAATTGCTCATATTAGCTTATTTTTTAATCAAATATATAATAATTCCAATGATACAACATAAACAATGAAAATAATTTTATATTTAAATATTTAATATCCCAAAGAGAATAACTCTGTAGGTTTATGGGATTAAATACTTACCAAAGGAAAATTAAACTCAGTATCTGATATTGCGGAAACTCTAAATTTTGAATACGTTTAATTTTCTTTGATGAATAAAAACAAACAGAACATATTTTGTTTTCTATATTACAATAATTAGTTTCATTTAATCTTACGAAATTATACAATGTGGTAACAAAAAATAATAAGCATAAAATTTGTATTACTGCATCAAACATTTGTGAGTAAGGCTTAAGGCAATGTTTTTAAGTTATAATATAGAACAAGAATTTTTAATTATGCATTTCAATTTGAAAACAAACTAGAATGAATTGATTCTTTTTCCATACTTAATTACACACAAGGTAAATACTTAAATTGGCTTTAAATATTCATAGCTTTTATGCATTATCGGAACGCTGTATCTTTGCATATTTCTTCTAAAAGTTTTAGATTTTAATTAGTCTTTGAATAACAATTACATGATATGTCTAATTTTTATATAGTTCATTTTTTGGGATTTAATGTAAGCATGCATCAGAAGGATGTTTCAAGTAAAATTAAAATATTGTTTTCGATGGTAATTAATGGCTTAACTAATAAAAACTTCCTTCTTTTAATTGTGAATATTTTTCTTGACATTTATATTCACGGTTATAATTTGTAATAAGTAAAGCTCTGTGTTCTGAAGTTAATTATATTCTGTTTAGATCATACACTTTTTAATTTAAATTCTTACTCAATATTTTTACCGTAATTAACGAAATGTTCATGGTAAGGGAGCCGATAGAGTTTGAGAAAAATAGCCTCACTTCACAGTAATATTCATTCAGCAGAGATGTTAGACATTTTTATTTGAATTAAGAGGGACTGTCAGTCCCATAGAGCTAATGCATTAGTTTTGAAATCACAACTTTGGCAAAATAATTGGTTTGCCATGTTATCCCATTCTCACCAGGTATGGGAATCATCATAACATCCATTTAAAACAAAATTGAAAAGAAAATAACATCTGGTTATTTAATTATTAATTAATAAAATTTTAAAATAGTGTCGCCATCTGCTGTAATTTTTGGCATTTTAAAACTTCAAAAATATATAACTAAATAGCTATATAACATTTTCGTTTCAAATTTGTAACACATTCATGAAACATGTCATACCCAACTTTCATACTTTTTGTCCGTCTGTCTGCACGTCCGGACGGACATAAATCTACTATCTGTCGGCGAATTTCCCATTGAATTAGCATTAAAATTCAATTTTGAGTCATTTAAAGCACTGTAGGTATTGAAATGCGGTTGATGTCCATCTGTCTGTCTGTTCGTATATCTGTCTGTCTGTCCGTCCGTCTGTCTGTCTGTCCGTCTGTCTGTCTGTCTGTCCGTACCCCCCTCCCCTTCCAAAATCGGTTCTATCCATCGGATCTTAAAAATTCTTTTTTTGTTAGAAAGCTATGACCTCAGATACCCAACTTTCATACTTTTTGTCCGTCTGTCTGTACGTCCGGACGGACATAAATCTACTATCTGTCGGCGAATTTCCCATTGAATTAGCATTGAAATTCAATTTTGAGTCATTTAAATCACTGTTGCCAAATCAACAATGGCATGAGAAACTTTATTTATTTAAACATATTTGAAGCAAAATAATATTTTCATGAATCAGTTTGGAATGACGTCATAAAATGTAGCACAATTTGATTCTTTGATTATTCATTATTTATCTACCAAGAAAGCGGCAAGGCATACTTTTGCATATGCAATTATGCTTAGTTTTAATTTACATTTCTTATTTTTTAATGCAGTTCGGAGTAGTTTCATTACTTTTGTTATTAATAAATATTCAATTATTCTTCGAACTACAAATAAATAACGAGCAGATGATAAATAATATTTAATTAATTTGCGAAAGAATATTAAGGAAAATAGTTGATTTTGGCTTTTAGAAGTTTAAATTATAGCTGGGTGCTGTGTTTCGATTTTTTTTCTAATGTGTATAAATCTAGTGTAGAAACGGCTGTTGATGATATTTACTTTAGGAACCTAGTTTTTTTCCCGATTAGGACTTCAGTAAGTATTTAAGTAACAGGAAAGTAGGCTATTTTAGTTGAATTGAATGACATGTTGACATTTGTTGACATTTTTATTTGAATTAAAGGAATACATATTTTGATTGTAGCAGCAATCTCTTCTTATCAATCCTTAGTCCTGTCAGTCTCATGCAGGACTTACAGGAGAGAGAGAGATATTGCATTAGAGAGCTATTGCATTAGTTTTGGAATCACAACTTCCGCAGAAGTATTGCTTTGCCACGTTAGCTCTTTTTCCCGAAGTATGAGAATAAACATAACATCGAAATGAAAATGTTATCTAGTTATTTAATCCTAAATTCGTTGTACGTTACATCCAAAAACCATTGTAACGAAAAACATCTTTTAACAAATTGGTGAAATTGTCTATTTATAGAATAAATAAAACTTTTAGAACTAGTCTGCTTACAGTATAGTTTTACACATATACCCGTTATACTGGTATATTTTAAGAAATTCAAAAGCTCTGCTGTCGATAATGCGAATTATGATTAATGAGGTAATATTCTAGGAGGCAAAAAAAACTTTTATCACCCTATACCATCAGTTACAGTTGTAGTACATTTTACCCGATATATTCTTTTGTTATATACCATCGAAATTTTCAAAAAATGGGGCGGTTTATCATAATAAAAGAGACAATGAAAAATTAGTCAACCATTTTATACAAAACACGCTGGTGAAAAACTTTCCCCTATCCGATACAATGTAAAAAATATTGACCATGAATTTTTGCGATTAATTAAACACAAAACCCTGAATGAAGTTAAACAAACCAGAAACAACTGATAACTAGGACTAAAATAATAGTTCATTGTCAGAAAAGCGTCTATTTTATACCCAAATCTATTTCAGACGCAATATAGACGTATACTAAATTACAAAAATCTGACACATACAAGCAGTTATAATTAATTATTCGATAATTGAAAAAATACGTTATCTTTGTGTAATGATAATAAAACACAACGTTCTATTGGATTTTGAAAGTTTCGATATGAAACAGTTTTTCGACTGGAACAATTTATCTTTCAGAAAAGTAATTAATCATTTCGAGGAAGAATAAAAAAAAGATAAATAATGACTTATTTATTCAACACTATCGTATTAAGATATACATCTAAACCTTCATTCATTTTTATTATTCACTAAAAAAATAAATGAATGGGAAGCCCTGTGTTTACTTAGTTCGAAATGGGAACTTTTTATGTTTATTCATCTCACCAGATGTCAGTGTTGTGATGATAAATGGGAATCAGGTAGTAGTTTGATAAAATGCTAACTGCCTATTGTTAATCAATATTTAGAATTCAAACTTCATAATAAAGTTAGAATAGCTGCGATTACTGCTAGAAACAATTTAAGTTACAGTTTTGATTCTAAATTGGATAAGTAGGCTGTAGCCTAGAACTAGCGGCAAATTTTATAGAGACGGCAATTTGGCAATTAGGTTGTTTTAGGTAACGAAATTTCCTGTAGATTTCTTCTTGCAATCGGTGCACCGATTGTTCCTCTGTTCTCACATGATATAGATTCACCAATCAATACTCGTGAAAGGGTGCATTTTCAATTACTATTCTGTTGCCACTCAAGATCTGAAACATATGCCCATTCATCGAAAAATTAAATGTTAAATGAAATTTGTAAACTATTAAATTTTTAATTTTATTGAAAGAATGAACCGTAGGTTTTTAAACAAGATGTAAACTTCAAAGATTTTTTTATCGTTATGTTGTATAAAACAACCGTAGTGAGTAAAATTGAATTTATAGAGGGATCGGAAACGAACGTTATCCTCTAGTGGGCTTAATATTAAGACAGACCTTGCATTTGGGGACGAAGTAATAGAGTAATGCATAGCTTCGAAGTATTGCAATACATTAAATCCAAAAATTCAAGTAAAAGCGCAATTGGAAGATTTCTTACAGACTTGACCCATTTTGACACTTAGTGATTCAATTAAAATGTTTCTTAAAATACATATATATTATGTGATCTAACATTTCTTAAGAGAACTCTTGTGACGCATAAACAATTATTTAGCTAAAACTGATGGAACAATGCATGTTTTAATGCTAAATTCAATGAAACAATGGAGTTTAGAATTAATGTGTCATAAGAATTTTCTGGTTCAGGTAATAAAAAATATTTTTTCATGGATTTTGAACTGATATATTGAACGATCATTTTCCTATTTAGTTATTCCATTTTATATTTCATTATTTTTGAACAAGTCACCATTTATCTACGAGTTCCAATCAATTTTCACTAATAAAAATTGATTTAAGAGATACAATTAAGTTTTCCAATTTCCAATTTACAGACATTTAGAATCTTTTAAAGCTGAAAAAAGAAAAATTGCAATTACACCTTTGTCAAAATATATGAGCGCATCGAAATTTGAATAGCGTGTTGCCAATCTGGAAAATAAAATATTCTCTTCGCATTGATTTGGACATTTTGTTTAGCTCCGATGAAAAAAATAGCCTATTTGGTTTCTTTCATTCTTCAAGCTTTGCTTGTTTCTTTACGTAAATTCGAACAACAAAAAATGACTTGGCGTGTGTATGTTTATGAATCGAAATTAAAAACAAAAAGTTATCGCCCTTTTTGTAGAACAATTGCTTTTCTCCTGCGTATCTATATGGGAGATAAGCCAGTTTTCTGAGTTGACGTTTCTTTTATTGACTTTAGTTAATGTAGGTACTTTCAATTTTTGTGAATCGCCCTTCTTTGTATTTATGTTGATAAAATAAGTTTATGGCTAGATATTTGTTTTCTGGCCAAGAAATTTACTATTTGCATAGAGTGTTAAACAAGTATGACTGCATAATATTTTTAAAAGTATGGTATAATGACCTATGGCGTGCCGAAACATATTATTATGGGAACCTTTATAATGAAAAAGAAAGAAATGTTTTTGGTTATATGTAAATTCCAAACAAGTCACAGACTATATTCCGTGTTATAGGTAATAAATTTGATTTCCAATAGATATTCAAGCATAAGAATGAGTAGTAAAAATATTGACAACACATTAAGTATTATTGATTATTGTATTTAATTAATTTTAATGTATTATAAACAATGCAGTTTATTTACTAACAAATAAGAAAAACGTTTTATATTTGCAGTCCAACCCCATGTTGGTTTACCACAGTCCAAAAAGCTTTTTTTTTTACGATATTTGTACTTTTGATTTGCTAAAACATAGCAAAAATCAATAAATCAATCTTCGCATATAGTTTCCTTTTTCCTTGTTTGATTTCACCCAGTTAGTAAAGCATGTGTACTTATTGTTGCTGTCAGCTTTTATAACACAAAAAATAAGTCATTTGGGGCCTTTATACTATCCTAAACTTACAGTTCTTAAGATAATAATATTGATGGTTTTTTTTTATGTTAAGGGGATACGGTACCCAAAAATTGGTAAAAATATCGATTTTTCAGTTTTTACTATTTATTATTCACAATATTTTTTTAAACATTTACTGAAAGTTTCATAATGATATCTTCTGTCGACACAAAGTTATTAAATATTTTATGGAGTCATTCCTATAAGTTTGAATACGTATTTCGTCTGCTTCCAACCTTTTTCTCGGTTTCGCGTTTTTCAATTTTTGTGTTTAATAAATACCTAAGGCTTTTTTTCTAATTAAGTTAGAATTTTGAAAATTTTAACCTGTGTTTTTATATAAATGGTGCACAAAATTGTGCATGGAATAAGATCTACCATGTGTAGTTGTTTTTTAAAAAAATGTTGAATTCAATAATTTGTAATTTTTTGTGTGATTTTCTGTATAAATGCATGTAACTTTTTAAACTGTAGCTCTTATTTTAAAATCCATGCACAGTTCTTGAACAAATAGTACTAAAACAAACTATAAAAGTTTGGTGGAGTTATTCTCAAAATTGAAAGAGGAAGAGCGTTTTAAAAAAAGTTCAAAATTTTGACTTTTTTTGTAAAAATATGAAAAACTACTTGTAAATATTTGTTTTTATTGCTAAAAAATGTTTATTTAGACTTTAGAGTGAACATTATATAAAACCACTATAATTTACAAGTTCATGTTATTATTTCTAGAAATAATGTTTTGGGTTACCGTATCCCCTTAACAATTAAACCTCTTAACGGGACTTAACATAAAGAAAAATCGACATTGTTCATATAAACAGAATGGCATGTTAACCGTCATGATAATTGCCGCTTAGAAGTAGTATTTTCTTATTATATATTAATTTTTTAATAATAATGTTAAATAATAATCTAAAATGCACTTTACAATACTTAATTTTCGAAGAAAAATACAAATAATGTATAAATACTTAAATTACAATAGCAAAATACTTATGTTTTTAAATGTTTATGTTTTCAAATGTTCGTCACCGATTTTGTGAAAAATGTATTAAAAAAGATGAAATACAGAATTACAAAGCACTATATTAGCCGTAATAGAACGCAGTTTGAGCTCGTTTGAAGAATGTAACAACAGTAATTTATTTCTTAAATATTATTTTCACTCCACTCCTCATGATATGATATCATATCGACATACATCAATTAATCTTTTAAAATATCGCTATCAAGGTGATATTGAGAGGTGATCGCTTTATATCAAATGCTACTATCGTCTCATATAACATATGGTCAGCGTATTTGGGATCTTTGGAGATTATAACAGTATACATTTACGTTATTTACATGTATGTATTATAGTTAGTAGTTTACTTAATTTAGTGCATAATGTTATCTCGACATCTATCAGTATCAAAAAAATTCATTATCGAGTTATTCAAAAAATTTATATCAAATTAACATCAAGGCGTAATCGCATAATATTGTCTGCTACTATGATCTAAACATCTAGTCAGCCGATTCGGGATACTTTGAAGATTTAAAAACAATAATTTGTGGTTAACATACAGGGTGTCCAGAAAAGGACTCCCTGTTTTCAAAAATGAATAAAAAAAGAAATGGATAGAGATATTAACACAATTCTTGCAGAAAACGAATGAGTCATGTCTAGAATTTGATATGGAACACTTTATTATGTTAGTTATGTTTATTACGTTATTATGTTATTACACTTTATTCTGTTCAATTTAACCGACAGATGGCGCGGCAATACCGTGTGTTGGCTGTATGAAAGAACTAGGCATGCGTATATACCGAAAAGAAGGACACGTGGTCAGAAATGTTCAGTAGTTTTCAGTTCAGGGAAAGCAGCAATAGTTATTGCGTGAAATCCAACACATGGTATTGCAGCGCTATCTGTCGGTTAAATTGAACATAATTAAGTTTAATAACATATAATAACGTAATAAACATAACTAACATAATAAAGTGTTCCATATCAAATTACAGACATGATTCATTCGTTTTCTGCAAGAATTGTGTCAATATCTCTATCCATTTCTTTTTTTATTAATTTTTCAAAACAGGGAGTCCTTTTCTGGACACCCTGTACGACCTAATGTTTACTTAAGAAAGAATGTAATATTATATCGAGATCTATCAATTGTCAAAATTCCATTATCAAGTCATTTAAAATTTTGACATCAAATTGACATTGAGACGTAATCGCACGATATCGTGTGATGATAGAGTCTAATCCAACACCATTATAGCCTACACTCTTAAAACAAAAGAGTGAAATTCACTCCTATAGGGGAAGTGCATTTTCGGCACCGGAAAGGAGTGGAAATGAACTCAGACTGAGTTAAAACCGCTTGTTTTAAGACTGTAGTATGTAGATTGTTTTCTTTTATTTCTTTCACCCACTCCGCAAAAAGAGTGAAATCCACTCCTATAGGGGAAATGCATTTTCGGCACGGAAAGGAGTGGAAATTAACTCAGACTGAGTTAAAACAGCTCGTTTGTTTTAAGAGTGTATATGTCATCGAGTGAAGATTATTACAATCATAATTTATGTTTTGCATGTAATCTAATGTTTACTTCACTAATTACATAATATCATATCGACATCTATCAGTTATCCAGATGTCATGTATCAAGTAATTCAATTTGCCGATATCAAGTCGACATCGAGACGTAATCGCACGACATCATGTTCTACTAGGGTCCCATATATAACCATTTCAGCCGATTTGTGACCCTTTGAAGCATATCCAAAACGTAACTCACGTTTGATTTACACTCAAAAGTTCACTCCACCCATAAAAAAAATCCCAAATCAAAACCGGCATGAGGTGCAGACTTACCCTTTCCATAATCGGAAGAAATACATCACTTCGGAACGAGGGTTCAAGAACGGCGAAAATCCCGCCCCTTCTTCAAAATATAACAAACTTGTCGAAGGGACATTTTTATTTACACTTTCACCACCCTCTCCGTAAGTGAAGTTTGAGTTATTTTATAACGGATATTTGTTTGAGGTACTTACTAAAAACAAAACTAAACTCCTCGGCTTAACAGCCCATTAGTGGGCCAAGGCCTGCTGTGTCCATTTCAACTTTCGTGACCTAGGGCTCTGGGGTGCTAGGCATATGTCCCGGTAAGGTGGTCAGCCACACGCGGAACCCCCAGTGTTTAGTTCCCAAGCATGCTTGGTACCCATTTTATCGACCAACTTAAGGGATGAAAGGATGGGTCAACCTCGCCCAATCTGGGATTCGATCCCCGGACCTGTGGCGTGGCAATGCGAAGCACTACCACCTAGCCACTGGGCCTCACATCCTATTAGTAAGTGTACTAAAATATTGATAATTTCAGGACAAACATAACCTGAACCGTTGTTGTAAATACTGAAGATTAAATGTCCACGGCAGCATTGGGCATTAATTTTTAGAGCTATATGGATCCTACACTGTGAATAATGTCTGTAAAATATCAGCACATTTTGTGATAACTTGTTACATCCAAGTGATATAACTTTTATTTTAAAGCAAATTGATGGTAGAGAGTCACATACTCACTCTAATAGCATTTAAACAGAGAAGATGAGGGAATCCAATCACTATCAGTAAAGCAAACATTTTCACTGATACAACACAATAAATTTTACATCACACGCAAATTCACAGGACAGGATGCTCTCAGCACTGTTACCATTACACTGTGATGGTAAATATACGTATTTGCAAGCTAATGATGCTTGTCATTTGCTCACGGCAGATCACAAACTCATGGAAATTTACCTTGTTGTAAATTTATGGCTGGAGCGTATAAATCAAGATTTTTGACTGCACGCTTTGGGAATATGTGGGGTTGTTTTTCAATGTAGTTAAACTTGGTGCAGAATCAATGTTTGGCACCATTTCAGCTTAATGTTTTTCGACATATAAGTATGTGGCTACCCGCTCGTAGGATTCCTCATCATAAGGAAGGATCACCAGTACCATGTACTTTTACGCAAAATACCTACCTAATCATCATTGAAATAGATGCGAACATGTAGTGGCAAATCGGAACATTTTGAATCGAACCCATGGCCGTCTACAAAAAAGGGTGTCACGTATTTGCAAGCTAATGATATTTGTCATTTGCTTACGGCAGATCACAAACTCATGGAAATTTACCTTGTTGTAAATTTATGGCTGCAGCGTATAAATCAAGATTTTTGACTGCACACTTTGGGAATATGTGGGGTTGTTTTTCAATGTAGTTAAACTTGGTGCAGAATCAATGTTTGGCACCATTTCAGCTCAATGGTTTTCGACATATAAGTATGTGGCTACCCGTTCGTAGGATTCCTCATCATAAGGAAGTATCACCAGTACCATGTACTTTTACGCAAAATACCTACCTAACCATCATTGAAATAGATGAGAACATGTAGTGGTAAATCGGAACATTTTGAATCGAACCAATGGCCATCTACAAAAAAGGGTGTCGCGTATTTGCAAGCTAATGATATTTGTCATTTGCTTACGGCAGATCACAAACTCATGGAAATTTACCTTGTTGTAAATTTATGGCTGGAGCGTATAAATCAAGATTTTTGACTGCACACTTTGGGAATATGTGGAGTTGTTTTTCAATGTAGTTAAACTTGGTGCATAATCAATGTTTGGCACCATTTCAGCTTCCTGTTTTTCAAAATATAAGTATGTGGCTACCCGCTCGTACGATTCCTCATCATAAGGAAGGATCACCAGTACCATGTACTTTTACGCAAAATACCTACCTAATCATCATTGAAATAGATGCGAACATGTAGTGGCAAATCGGAACATTTTGAATCGAACCCATGGCCATCTACAAAAAAGGGTGTCACGTATTTGCAAGCTAATGATATTTGTCATTTGCTTACGGCAGATCACAAACTCATGGAAATTTACCTTGTTGTAAATTTATGGCTGCAGCGTATAAATCAAGATTTTTGACTGCACACTTTGGGAATATGTGGGTTGTTTTTCAATGTAGTTAAACTTGGTGCATAATCAATGTTTGGCACCATTTCAGCTCAATGTTTTCAAATATAAGTATGTGGCTACCCGTCGTAGATTCCTCATCATAAGGAAGATCACCAGTACCATGTACTTTTACGCAAAATACCTACCTAATCATCATTGAAATAGATGGAACATGTAGTGGTAAATCGGAACATTTTGAATCGAACCAATGGCCATCTACAAGAAAAGGGTGTCCGTATTTGCAAGCTAATGATATTTGTCATTTGCTTACGGCAGATCACAAACTCATGGAAATTTACCTTGTTGTAAATTTATGGCTGGAGCGTATAAATCAAGATTTTTGACTGCACACTTTTTTAAATAACATACAAAACACAACTATTCATTATTTCTTTTTCATCATCCACCAGCTAACGGATATGAAACGTAAAAAAAACCTATCCCTTCCCGAGACGTGCCCCAAAAACTGATGAAAGTTTTGCAGGGTTTCAAGGACTGGAGTGTTGAGGGGAAAGAATTTACATTTATATCCTCAGGGTTATCCTCTATGTAAATGTCCTACGATTCGCCCTGAAGTTATTTCGAACTATGCGGTTGGGATGTACTGGTGTATGTTTGGTTTGGTACTGTATTTGCGGTGTTTAGGTTTGGAGTAGTTTTTTTGTAAAAATGGTATATTGTTGGAAAGTTGTAACGAATATTTATAAGTAAGTTAGTATCATAAATTATAACTTAAAATCTGCCTCTACGCAAATACCATGTGACTAAAAAGCGCGCCGAACATGGCATTTAGTTCCATGTTAAACTTTTAAACGTCAAAACTAAACGAAATATTTTTTTAGAAAATTCAATGAATATTAATTGTCGTTTGTTTAATTTAATTGTATTTTGAAGAATACATATGCAATATTGTCATAAAACATTTCAGATCAACGTACAACATTAAAACTATCTATCACCTTCAAAACAAAACTAAACGAATAGATTTTAACCCTTTCAGTACCAATGACAATTTGGCATTATTATTTTAGTAAAAAAATTTCTGATCGTCTATAGCCATTTATGATATTAAAAAGCACATCATTCGATTCTTCAAAATATTTTCTATTAGAAAATATTTTTTTATTAATCCCAATAGATGTACGCCCTATTATTATTATTTTTAAAATTATGATCAGAAAAATGATGATGACATATGGCATCACTGGGACTGAAAGGGTTAATTATCATTTTAAAAAAAGGAAAAAACAATGCCGAAAGGAATAATTGTATTCAAACGTCACTATTAATAAATAAATGCTTAATGTAAATGGATATTTACAGTTTATGAATATTTTATAATTTAATGCATGGAAGGCGCTCCCGATTACTTTTTAAGTATGAGTGAATCAGATTCAATTTATTCTACATCCATACGTGAACCCCCCCCCCCCCCCTCATAGCATCAGTAATCCAAGTCCCCCCCCCCCCCCCCAATTTGCCCGATGCCAGGCTGGCTTGTTCACATTCCATAACAAAATAGTATGGCAAAAAGAATGGTACCTCCAAACTGAAAATGTGTTTCATAATTTATCGCCATCTATAACCTGGCCATTTTTACCGTCTCCGAGCAGAAGGTAGTGCTGGCACGCCTTCTGATCGGGCACACAAGACTTCCTCATGTGCATCTTCTGCTGGCAGAAGATCGGCCCATTTGTGTCAGGTGCGATGTCTCACTAAGATTTTATCATATCTTAGTTGACTGTCCAGCTGGAATGACTTAGACATTTTAAACCCATCTATCCATCACATTTTATCTCATCTACCATATCTTTCTTTGTTTTCCTTTTTAGTTGACATTGGCTTTTACTCTTTGATTTAGACGTCTGTTTTTAAATGTTATGTGCAATTTTTATGAATCACTTTAACCTTTTCATTGAAAAAAAAACCGTGTTTGATTTTTGTTTCTAATCGTTCTTAACTGTTTTGTGTCATTTAATCTATTAGAATAACCTTGTGTTGGACGTAGTATGGCCTTTGATGCCCTTGCGCCATAAAACCTAAATATTCATCCATCTAAAGCATCAGTAAAAGTATTTCTTTAATTCAGTTAACATACGAAACTTACACCACTTTCACCTTCACCACATGCCCTCTCTTTCCCTTTTTTTTCAATCAAAACACTCCCTGTATAAAATAAACGCTCCACTGAAGAAATCCATCCCCCAGTGGCGGACATCCATAACTTGTAGTACAAGGTTGCGGCTACAGTGAAGATACTATGTGCAAGATGAAAGACCATAGTTGATAAAGTCCGCTGGGGACGGGGTTTCAATCCACCGTAAAAAGGGGAATTTGTGATCAAGGTTACTTTTGAAGGTCATCGTGTAGATTAAAGTATAGTGTAAGGGTTGTAAGGAAAGTTTTTTTTTAAACTTGGAACAGAATTTATACTAATTTGTTGCAATTCTAAAAATTTAGACCGTTTAATATAAAATTTTATGAAAACGGTTACATGAATTCCAACATGGACTGCAATTCCATAAACATAGCCCAGATTTTTTTCTACTTTGTTACCATCAATTGTTTCATAGAAACGGCTTTGAAAATGAATGTCAATTCAATAAAATGTAAACATTCTAACATTCGTCATTTTCTAAAATTAGAAGCTAAGATGTTGCGTCGAAAGATTTAGTATCGTTACTCGTTAATAAACACTAACAAGATTAATTGATCCAGTGGTGGACATCCATAACTTGTAGAACAAGGTTGCGAAAACGATTACTTGAGTAATTCGTCATCGCGTAGATTAAAGAAAAGTACTATAAGTATTATATGAGTTGGATTTTTTTACTTATAGAATATAGTTAATAATATTTATGTTATGCCGAAGTAAACATATAAAACGTTTAATATTAAATCGTATAACCCTTTCACTTCTAAAACGGACCAGACTGCCGTACAACTAAGGATTTTATAATCGTATTAATATCACATATTACGCAGAAACACAAATCCTGCTTAGCGAAAGTGTTAAGATACGTTGTGCAAGATGAAAGATCCTGGCTGATAAAGTCCGCTGGGGACAGGGTTTCAATCCACCGTAGGAAGGGAATTTGTGATCAAGGTTACTTTTGAAGGTCATCATGAAAGGATAAAGGCATAGTATAAGGGTTGTATTTATTAAATAGTTTGTAACTTTTACAATAGATTTAATACTAATTTGATGTGAAACACTAACCATTTCGATCATTTTACATTTTTTTTTAATTTATATTAAATTTTATTATTATTTATTTTAAATTTATGATCAAGTCAAGCATTGGACAGTGCGTATTACAAATTAAGTTTTATGAGACGCCGTTCACAATAATTGCCTTTTTAATATTCATAAGACTCCGAAAAAACCAGTGTATTATATTTTTTTAAGCATATCATTGTTTTACTAGTGTATGTATTTTATTAGAGCGCAGAGTTTTGTGTCATTAATTATATTACCATTAAGTTTAGAAGATATATTTCTGTGTACCATTTCAGTAAATTATAAATGTAATTATTATTATAAATTATTAAAAATATTGTACAACATAGACATTATTACCATATGGTAAACATTTGCAACACTTAACTGTGTAGCAAATGAGAAAAATAAATTGAATCAACCCTAACAAAAGCATGAACAAGAATCAAACCAATGAGTGATCCTCACTTCGATCAAACTGTCATTGCTAACAATCCAACACTTCCAATAAATACACAGTATCATTTCCAACAATACCCTTTGATAAATATTCATAAACCTCATCAAAAAACCAACATACCACCCCATCCTTGCAAAAACAGAACATGGAATTTCATATTCGAATCATCCCTCTTTCTACGCAATTTCCGATCATCCTAACTTGACACCTCCGGCACATGAAGCTTAGAATGAGGGTGGGATGCTTGGGAGAAATGAAGCATTTGCCTGAAGTTAGTGGGATATGGCTATGCAAATACCCAAAAAATACCCTTAAATTTACCATCACAATGGCATGGTAAAAGTGTTGAAATCACCCTGTGCCGTGAATTTACATACGGGGCAAAAGTTATAGTATGGTAACGGCGAAAATGTTTGCTTCACTGGCACTCTGGCAGTGATTGAATGCACCAACCTTCTCGGATTCAACAATATTGTAGTAAGTTTTTTTATGTGATTCTAAACTTCGTGAAAACATCAATTTGCTGTAAAACAAACGTTACATAACTGTTATGTAAAACGTTATTGCACGATGTGCTGTAATTTTACAGAGAACAACATTGTAAGCACTCAATCAGATTTCTAAACAAAAGCTCATGTTGATCTTTGTTTTGGTCTAAATAATAAAAGTTTAAAAAAAATCCAGCATGAACAGTTGTAGATTTTAGTACACATATTTAATGCTTTCAAGAACAAAAATTCCTTTTGCACACTTTCAAAGAGTTTTTAGTTCCTAACTTAATTAGTTCTGATTTATTTACTTTTTTTATTTCAAGAATTGGTGTACTAAATTTATAATTTGACAAGTTGAAAATATTGAGATGTTAGCACGACATCTGAGTGAACGAAATTGCTTTTTATAAACATATATTATAAACGCGAATTTTTTTGGGGCGGAAAATTTTACGACCAATTAAAGCGGCATTCGGAATAATAAAAAATTAGTATAAAGATACGAATATTTTTAAGAAAGAAAACAAATAATTTACATTAACGCGCAAACCGTAAACGTATATATAGTACTAATATTTCGTAGCAAACATGGTCGCTGCGAGGACGCAATTGCACCCCTTCCTCCCGGATTTCGAAGTTGAAAGAAAAAAAACAGAACAGTTTAAAAAATTTGCCTATTTCGCTTTCGATTTGGTTAGTAAAGGTGCATAGATGATTCTAATATGCGTATCTATTTTAAACAGCTCAAACCACCCTATTTTGCAGATAACCAGCTACCTTTCCCCGAAGTGGGAGGATTATATTGCGACAGGGGTGGCAAATCAATCGTAGCCTACATGCGTCAAATCTTTAAATCCGGCCCTGATAACTTATCTCTCTCTCTCTCTCCTTCTCTTGAGACTCTACGCCCAAGTAGCACATGAGGGTCACTTAGTGCCAAATATTTTATTAAACTCAAAACTTTACTCAATGGCTCGTCTTGACATTCCATAAATAGACAAAGCCTGCTGTGCCCGATTCAACTTACGAGACCAGATGCAATGGATTACCATTTCGGTAGATATTTCAGTCAACCCCATTATTAAGCGTACGTTTGGGCCTATTTCAGAAATGAACAACAGCTTCACTTTTCAACTAGTGTTTCCATAAGTTATTATACAAGCATCAACCCCATATCATTCCACCCTCCATTGCCTAGTCATGGGTTGTCGAGCGCAGACAGCCCGTCTGAAGGAGCCTTCTTAAACATGGAAAAAGAGAGCGGAGCTCTCTTGGCATTGATGGATTGGTAGGATAGGACATTGATGTATTTGAAATTTTGTCCCGTTTTCAGGTCCATGGAGGAATTCAGGATAGGAACGGTGTTTTAGATAAAAGTATGCCGGTATTTTTAGGGTCCGTAAGTAGGCATAAAAAATGGTCATTTGGGACCATATTATTGGAAGGATGTCTATTGAGCTGGTGGACTTTGAAGTCTGGTCATCGGAATGGCATTTCTATGGAGAAATGGATTGAAAGTTAATGGTTTAGGTAGAAATATATTATGTTTAATTGAGATTTTAACAAAAGTTGGAGTATACCTGGTTTAGAGTTCTTAACTGCCATATGTTTCTATAATACTATAGCACCGAAATAATGTTCATCATTTATTGTATCTTATGGGTTTATATTTTCACCCACCATGTTATGTGATATGAAGTTGCCCCTGCATTATGTAGAAAGACATATATTCTGTTAATTTATTTATTATTTTTTAAAATTTAAAATGTCCCAAAACATTCTGAATATGGCGACACAATTTTCGAAATAAAAAACCTATAAAAATATTACCGCCCAGAAGGTGGAATTGAACCACTCTGACTTCCATCAGCTACGAGTTTGAAGCCCGCACACCGGACCACCGATGATCATCTGGGCAGAAGTTAGTGAACAGTTCTAAAATGTTATAGTAAACTATCTTGACGTCACTAGAAAACTGGTATTAAAATTTAAAAATAAGTTTAATTCTATCCCAGTTCTAAGAATCATATTAAAATGAACCATTTCTAGTAATCCTCATTTGGTGTTAAATTTTGGAAGTTATTCGAAAAATGAATGTGTCAATAGGAATCTTAACCTTGCCAACCTCAGTCTTACTAATAAACATATAACGTATAAACAACGTATAAACGTATAGACACATTAAAAATTGGGGCCAGTAAGAAATGGGTAGAATATTTATTTCATTTTTATAATTAAATGTCCTAATAATTTATTATAAATCCTATGAATTCAAAACTAAATTTGTAACTAAGTTATCATTAACGTTTTACCTAATTTCCCTGTAAACAAATTAATCAAAAAACATTTTTAAAAAATCGGCAACAACTAGAATCGTACTCCTAGAAAATATACATGAATGGGGGATCCAACAAAAATGCATGGTTTAGAATGACTAAATATTTTTACTTTGTATAAATATTTTGTTAAAAGTCAAATTATTGCCAACAAAATCTGGAATGATTAAACTTACATTCTGTAAACACTTTTTCTAATACATTCTAAGTAACTGAAAAAGAAAAAATATTTATAATTTAATATTAATTAACCATAAACTGTTATCCAATTTAGCATAATTAGTTTATTAAATAAAAATCCATTAAATCAGTATGTTGTGAAATGCGCTACAATTATTTAATATTTTAAACAAAAATTTCTTTTCAATCGCATTTAAATTCCATCTCCCACAAAACCTTTTATCCATTTTCCCCACTTAACAACTTTAAATCCAACAACAATACAATTAACGCTTTTAAATTCGCATTAAATACAATTCAAGCCAACACCAAAACAAGCCTCCTACATAGTCATCCATCACAATTTAAAACTTCAAACGTCGCGAAACTTTTCACTTAGCGCAATTAACACACAACCAAACCCGGATTGTTGTAAAAGCTACAATTACATTCCAACCTTCCATTTTTTGTGCACATTTAAAACAAAAGAAGCGACTTCTCGGGACATCTCGCAAACGATATTTTAAGTGCTGGAATTAGGCTTAGGTTTCGAGTCTACTACGGGCATTGAGCTAGAAGGAAAGTGGAGTGAGATGTGTGATTCACTGAACAAGGCGGCAAACGAGCCGGTCCAATAACGAAACGCGGAGGAATACACAGCTCTGCAGACGAAGCGAACCGGGCAGAAAACTTATTGGGTTCGTCTTCGCTGGTTCTTGGTTAGTGATCCACATAGTTATTTCTTAAAAACGTTGGAATTTAAAGTTAAAGCAAGTTAATTATCACGAACAGAAAATGCTAGAATATATTTAGGAGCCCAATCGATGACTGTATTCAAAATAATTTCAATATCAGAACGAGCCTTTAGGATCATAATGTTGAAGGAAAAGCCTGGAAATCGCGAAAACATAAATTCAAGGTTGAAGTTCGTTATTAATGAATATATGATGAATGAAAATATAAAATTTCCAATTCCTATGAAAATGAAATTGGTTTCAAAGACTTGCTTGAATCACAAATGACAAACCAAATCATTGGCAGATAGCTTAGATTGCGTCTAAAACTTTATGGAGGAAACTTGACCTTTAAAAGATATCATCAAAATAGTCCAACTAAACGGAAGAAGTTGACTAAATTCATTCCTTTTCAAAATGTTTAATTTATGAACTATTAATGCAAACTTATCTTCTTTATAATATATACCCTACCTCTTGCTGAGTTATTTTTAGTTTTGAAAAAAAATTTGAAATTTTGTTTAATATTTAATTGAAACAAAATTTTGGAAAATGTCATTTCAATTTTAAAAACATTACTGACCTTGTAAAGCTTGTTTGAAGTTTCTATGTAATTATTTTATGTAAATTTTGATAAAAACTGGAGGAATAAACTGTATTGTTTTCAATTTCTTATGTCATTATTTAAAAAAAAGGTCATTGCTTAATTTGTTTTAATGAATTTGATAAATACAGATCTCCTTTGCATAATTTATATTTTCAGATTAAGAACAACTTTAGAATACATTTCTTTAATGCTACATACTTATTTTTAAAAAAAAGCTTGCTATATTTCTTTTAAATTAGCAAAATATCAGTAAAATTTTAATAGGAAAGAATATTCATCTTTAATATTTGTTTAAGATGACATACAGTAGGGAAATTTCATAACTCTAGTATACAAGCATAGGCAAA